>RJWJ010004173.1:0-78499 GCA_004363605.1 Indri indri
TATTTGAAGAATGAATAGAGGAGAATTTCCCAGGCCTTGCTAAAAATCTAGATGTACAGGTACAAGAAGCTCAATGGACCCCAGGGAGATTCAATGCAAATAGGAAGACACCACATCATGCAGTCATGGGATTGACCAAAATATCCACTAAAGAGGCCCTTCTAAGAGCTGTAAGGTGAAAGACACAAGTAACATACAAAGGAAACCCCATCAGAATAACTCCAGATTTCTCAACTGAAACCTTACAAGCAAGAAGAGACTGGGGTCCCATTTTCACTCTTTTGAAACAGAATAATGCCCAGCCTAGAATCTTGTACCCTGCTAAACTAAGTTTCATATATGAAGGAGAAATAAAGACATTCTCAGATAAGCAAAGACTGAGGGAATTCACCAAGACAACACCAGCTGTCCAAGAAGTACTCAAAACAGAATTACACAAGGATCAGCACAATAAACACTCTCGAATGTGAAACCACTCAAAAGTTAAAGATCAAAGGCTAGATTCCACAATGGCTCAAGAGAGAAAACAAAGCAACAAAATGCAACCCAACAGAATCAACAGTAAGTCACCCCACTTATTGGTTGTCTCAATAAATGTGAATGGCTTGAACTCCCCTCTCAAGAGACATAGGCTGGCTGAATGGATAAAAAAAGCAAGCCACTCATCTGTTGTCTCCAGGAAACTCATCTAACCTGCAAGGATGCATTTAGACTCAAGGTAAAGTGGTGGAAATCAATATTTGAAGCAAATGGAAGCCACAAGAAGGCTGATGTGGCAGTTTTGGTCTCAGATGACTTGGTTTTTAAATCAACAAAAGTAATGAAAGACAAAGGGGGTCACCATATAATGCTGAGGGGTACAGTTCAACAGGAAGACATAACAATTCTAAATATGTATGCACCCAACTTAGGTGCACCGAGATTCATAAAGCAAACTCTACTTGATCTAAACAAATTGACAGACAGCAACACCATAATAGTCGGAGACTTCAACACCCCACTGACAGCACAGGACAGATCCTCCAAACAGAAAATTAACAAAGAAATAATGGACTTAAACAGAAGTCTAGAACAAATGGGCTTGACTGACATTTACAGGACATTCTACCCAAAAACCACTGAATACACATTCTTCTCATCAGCTCATGGGACATTCCCTAAGATTGAACATATTCTAGGACACAAAGAATGTCTCAAAAAATTTAAAAAAATAGAAATCATCCCATGCATCTTCTCAGATCACAGTGGAATAAAAATAGAAATCATCCCCAACAGAAACTTTCATTGCTACACAAAGTCATGGAAATTAAACAACTTTCTGCTGAACGATTCCTTCATAAACAAGGAAGTAAAGATGGAAATCAAAAGATTCTTTGAACTAAATGACAAAGATGACACAAGTTATCAAAATCTGTGGGACACAGCCAAAGCAGTCCTGAGAGGAAAGTTTATTTCCATAAATGTCTATATCCAAAAGTCAAAAAGATCACAAATAGACAACCTAATGAATCGACTCAAGGAACTGGGAAAAGAAGAACAGACTGACCCCAAACCCAGCAGAAGAAAGGAAATTAATAAGATCAAATTAGAACTAAATGAAATTGACAACAGGGAAACTATATGGAAGATGAATAAAACGAAAAGTTGGTTCTTTGAAAAAACAAACAAAATTGACACGCCTTTGGTTAAACTAACAAAAAACAGAAAAGAAAAATCCCTGATAAGCTCCATGAGGGACAAAAAAGGAGAAGTTACAACTGATGCAGTGGAGATTCAAGATATAATTTATGAATATTACAAAAACCTTTATGCACACAAACTGGAAAATGTCGAGGAAATGGTCAAATTTTTAGAAACACACAGCCTCCCTAGGCTCAACCAGGAAGAAATAGAATTCCTGAACAGACCAATATCAAGGACTCAAATTGAAACAGCAATAAAAAACATTCCAAAGAAGAAAAGTCCCGGAGCAGATGGTTTCACACCCGAATTTTACCACACCTACAAAGAAGAAGCGGTGCCTATCTTGCAGAAATTATTCCACAGCATCGAGAAGGATGGATTCCTCCCCAACACATTTTATGAAACCAACATAACCCTGATACCAAAACCAGCAAAGGACGCAACAAAAAAGGAAAACTACAGACCAATATCCCTTATGAATACAGATGTAAAAATTCTCAAAAAAATTCTAGCTAACCGAATCCAGGTGCTTATTGAGAAAATAATCCATCATGACCAAGTGGGCTTCATTCCAGAGATGCAGGGTGGTTCAATATATGCAAATCTATAAACGTAATTCACCACATAAATAGAAGCAAAAACAAAAACCATATGATTCTCTCAATAGACGCAGAAAAAGCATTTGACAAAATTCAACACCCTTTTATGATAAGAACGCTTAACAAAATAGGCATAGATGGGGCTTACCTAAAAATGATACAAGCCATTTATGACAAACTCACAACCAACATCATACTGAATGGGGAAAAATTGAAAGCATTCCCACTTACAACTGGAACCAGACAAGGTTGCCCACTCTCTCCACTTCTATTCAACATAGTGCTGGAAGTCCTGGCCACAGCAATCAGGCAAGAGAGTGCAATTAAAGGCATACGAATGGGAACAGAAGAGATCACACTCTTACTATTAGCTGATTACATGATATTATATCTAGAAAACCCCAAAGATTCAACCAAGAGGCTCCTGGAATTGATAAATGAATTCTGAAAAGTCTCAGGATATAAAATGAATACACACAAATCAGAGGCTTTCATATACACCAATAGCAGTCATACAGAGAACCAAATCAAAGACTCAATTCCCTTCACAATAGCAGCAAAGGAAATAGAGTTTCTAGGAATATATTTAACTAAGGAGGTAAAAGACCTCTACAGGGAGAACTATGAAACATTGAGGAAGGAAATAGAAGAGGACATAAACAGGTGGAAAATCATACCATGCTTGTGGGTTGGCAGAATCAACATTGTTAAGATGTCTATACTACCCAAAGTGATGTACAGATTCAATGCAATTCCTATTAAAATGCCAACATCATTCTTTACAGATGTAGAAAAATTAATTCTACGCTTCATATGGAAACAGAGAAGACCCTGCATAGCAAAAACAATTCTAGGCAATAAAAACAAAATTGGAGGTATCAACTTACCAGACTTCAAACTTTATTATAAGGCTGTAGTAATCAAAACAGCTTGGTACTGGCACAAAAATAGAGCCATTGACCAGTGGAACAGAACTGAGAACCCAGATATAAAACCATCCTTATATAGCCATCTAATCTTTGACAAAGCAGACAAAAACATACACTGGGGAAAAGAATCTTTGTTCAATAAATGGTGCTGGGAAAACTGGATAGCCACATGTGGAAGACTGAACCAGGATCCACACCTTTCACCTCTCACAAAAATCAACTCATGCTGGGTAACATTTAAACCTAAGGAGTGAAACTATTAGAATTCTAGAGGAAAATGTTGGAAATACTCTTCTAGACATTGGCCTAGGCAAAGAATTTATGAAGAAGACCCCAAAGGCAATCACAGCAACAACCAAAATAAATAAATGGGACCTTTTCAAATTAAGAAGCTTCTGCACAGCCAAAGAAACTGTCACAAGAGCAAACAGACAACCTACAGAATGGGAGAAAATTTTTGCATGCTACAAATCCAATAAAGAGCTGATAACCAGAATCTACTTAGAACTCGGGAAAATCAACAAGAAAAAATCAAACGACCCCATCAAAAAGTGGGCAAAGGACATGAACAGAAACTTTTCAAAAGAAGACAGAATAATGGCCAAAAAACATATGAAAAAATGCTCAACATCTCTAATCATCAGGGAAATGCAAATCAAAACCTCAATGAGATATCATTTATCTCCAGTGAGACTGGCCTTTATCAAAAAGTCCCAAAACAATAAACGTTGGTGTGGATGCGGAGAGATAGGAACACTCATACACTGCTGGTGGGACTGCAAACTAGTGCAACCTCTGTGGAAAGCAATTTGGAGATACCTTAAAGAGATACAAGTAGAAATACCATTTGATCCAGCAATGCCATTACTGGGCATCTACCCAAAAGAACAAAAGACACTCTATGAAAAAGACACCTGCACCCAAATGTTTATAGCAGCACAATTCACAATTGCAAATATGTGGAAACAACCCAAGTGTCCATCAATATGTGAGTGGATTAATAAAATGTGGTATATGTATACCATGGAGTACTATTCAGCTTTAAGAAACGATGGTGATATAGCACCTCTTGTATACTCCTGGATAGAGCTGGAATGCATTCTAGTAAATGAAGTATCCCAAGAATGGAAAAACAAGCACCACATGTACTCACCATCAAAGTGGTATTAACTGATCAACGCATAACTGCACATATAAGAATAACATCTATTGGATGTCAGGCGGGGGTGGGGGAGGAGGGAGGAGGGGACGGGAATTTGCATACACAAAGAGTGCAATGTGCACCATCTGAGGGATGGACACTCTTGAAACTCGGACTTGGGGGCGGGGGGGTGGCAAGGGTAACATACGTAACCTAAACTTCTGTACCCCCATAATATGCTGAAATTAAAAAAAAGAGTGCATTTTTCATTACATGTAACAATGCAGTGAAGAAAATTTCGCCTTTATGTTCTGACAGCAAAGAAAGGCAAGCTTTGAGATTATTTTTCTTCTGCTCATTTATTTCATATGGAACTCATTTTTCCAGCTTCCTTACCTTGCTCATTTGTTTCAAATGGTCTGATGTTGTTGGAATAGTAACATTGAACCTAGCTGCTTATCCGTGCATAGGTTGAGATGGATTCGCTTTCACTACAGCTTTCAGCTCAGCATAATCCACCTTGGTCTCAGGTTACCCACGTGGCTCATTTTCAAGATTAAAATAGCCAGAACTGAACTTCTGAAACCATCGAACTGTGAGTTCATTAGCCACATCCTTCCCAAACACTTTTTTGATATTTTGAGCTGTCTGTGTTACATTTGTTCCATTACAGAACTCATGTTGAACAACATGAATTTTCGACTTATCTATAGTTTCTCAAAAATTGCTCTAAAAAAACTTTGAAAGATAATCACAAACTAAAACATGCATTTGAAAGACTAAGGATGTAATTTCACAATAAAAGTAAAACAAGAAGTATTAAAGTGAAACGTCAGAAATATCAACTTGTCAAACAGTACTTAAGGGAATCTGACATTTCATACTTAATAACCTAATGACACTGAGTGTGGCATGTTTGATGCTCAGGGAAGCAGAATCTGAGATTGAGTTTAATGGGCAGAATTTTAACTAGGGAGTGCCTTTAGGATCAACACCTGTGGAAGGGAGGATGGCGGCAAGTTGATCAGAGGGAGGCAACACCAGTGGCAGGCTGAGCTGACCCAGGAGGCAGTCTAAAGTTAAAATGCCACAACACAGCATCCACATTTATACTCCACCTCAAATGGACATTGGTTATGTGATGTCTGGGATGAAATCACACAGGAGGAACTGCTGTTTAAAGTGGAAGTAATTCTTGGAGAAGCTGATTGTTGAAGGATATCTACAGAGCTAGGCACTAATTCTTTGAAATGGTGCCATCTTGGTGGCACATCAACATTCAATACAGTGAGTTATTATACTTCAAAGCAACAGTCAACTAGAGGTCATGAGGAACTTCCTCCAAGTTATAGGGCAGAATTTCCAATGTTTTCTACTTGCCCAGTTCACACTTCCCTACTTCTCTCTTATCTTCTGTATTCATTTGAGCCGGTGACTGCTGACCTACAGCTTTATCTGCTGCTGACATTGCCTCTTGTGGACTCCAAGTAGCTTTGCAAATACAGATGCCTTTAAGTTCATCAGAACAGTGATAAAAAACAGTGGCTTGCGACCCAGTCAGACTCACATCTCATTTTTAAGCAAATATTTAATTAATCCCCTTAACTATCCTGAAATGAAATTCAAAATTGTGACTAGATACATCTTGCTCTCTCTCTCTCTCTCTCTCTCTCTCTCTCTCTCTCTCTCTCTCTCTCACACACACACACACACACATAATTCTCTAAGTATTATATAAAGGTGAAATAAAAGTAGGATAATTTATACTAAAAATAATACATTTTTATACACAAAAACTTGGTGATGACTATATCAGTGGAAATACTGAAGGAGCCAGATGCTTATACCTGAATGTAGAAAATCACAGTGAATGCAATGGCTACGAGTACAGACTGAAACTGCTATGTGAGAGGGCCCATTCACATAACACCAGAAACAATTTTCCAAATAAGGAATGATTTATTCCATTCCTTGGAAAAAGCATGGTATGTTCTTGATATACATAGTAATTGCATTCCTGTAAAATTCACTGAATATTAAAATTGTTTAGAAATAATTTGTATTTATGTGAAAATGGAGTTAAGGTTCTAGCCCCAGTCATTAATAAACTAGTTTTTACCTACATGAGTAATCAATTAAACATTGAAATTACAAGGCTGAAAGACATGAGGTAGATCTCTGTTATGCAGGACTATTGAGAGCATGGCCAGATTTCTAGCATCTCTGGCATAAATCCAATAATTATCTATAGCACCTTTCAATCAATAACACCCCCCACACTGGAACATCCATGATAAAAAACACTGGACCAAAGAACTTTAATCAAATTTACCAATCCACTTGTCAGTCCTTGCCCCACTTTACCTAATACCCAGTGGTCCGTCATCTCCATTGCTTTTCCATTAAGCTGTACAGTTACAGGAAGACTATCAATCTGCCCAGAGCCTCATCTAACCTCTATCTGTCAAACATTCTTCATGGTTTCTGGAATTTAGAAAATGATCTACCTTAGCTTCCAGGGTAGATACAACTTAACCCCTTTTTCATATTTCTTTATTTCTTAGTCTATTTCTTACAAACTGGAAAGGAAATATTCAAATGTGAACTCATGCCAACACATTTCTGGGATGCTCTAAATATTTAATTTGTAAATGGAAGCATTCGTTTATAAAAGATCTTGTTATCCTAATCCAATATTGAGTATTTCCTTCAGGAGAAAGCATTCTCTGGGCATATATGAAAGATAATTTTGACTGTCATTTTTCCAATGTGATTACAGAAACTTTGTTAAAAATGACTGGAGACTTTGCTATTACATTTAGAGTGCAGTCTTAATATCTACGTTATGTACAGAGTATTTAATAAATTGAGTAGGCTGAGGGTGGCAGCATGGTAATAAAGCACTGGGAAAAAACTTGCACTTTGTTTGCACTTTTGTGAGTAACTAGTTATATGAACTTAGGTAAAATGTTTAACTTCTCTTGGCTCCATTTTCCATCTGTGAAATTATTGAGTTGGAAAACATGATCTCTAAGGGCCCTTTCAGTTCAAAAATTCACAGACTCTCTTTTCATGGTTATCTTTTCTACATTTTTTTCAGATGTTAAATTGGCAAGAAATTGGGGTTCAAGAACTTTTTTGGAGAGCTTTCAGCTCTATTTTTCAAATGCAGATGTTTGGTTACACATAGAATTTCTCAGATGCCTGATGATATATGACCTCAGCTGCCTTCAAGCAGATTACCCATCTGCTATGTTATGTTGACTCTGAAAAGACAATTTTAAAATGTCTTCAGGAAAGTAGTTCCATGGAATATGACATATCTTGAGACACAGTGAGGCATGACCCATTTCAGCATTGGTGGAAGAGATCTGGAACTTAATCTGCTTAGTGGTGTAAGGCAACCACTAAGGTCACTGACCCATCGACAGATGTTTTCTTGGGGGAAATCTGCATTGGCAGGCAGAGCATAATATCCAAGTACACAACAGATAATAGGTCATAACTGCAGACATGTCATCATTTTCCAACAACAGTATAAAATAATAGATCATATAAATTACGTTGACTGAATTTAATATCAACATATATTCTTTATTCATTGGCAAACTACTGGATGAATGCCTGACATGTGTCTTTGAATAAAAAAGCAGAGTTTGTATGTGAATATTCAATACCTTGCAAATCATTTGGTGTGGAGAGGGTTTTAGAAACAATACTCAGGGAAAAATAAGCAAAAAGAAAAAAGGAGGGGCAATTTTTATGAAATTGGAATATTATCCAGACCACTGATAAGTAAAGGAACAGTAAATTTCCAGTTACAGCAACTAGAATTCAGTGCAGGATTTTATATCAGGAACAATGTAAAAGTCCAGTTTTCCTTAAGGCATGAGTTAAAAGCTGTGTTAATACCCAGAGCTTGTAACCTTTACACCTAAATGTTTTCTTTGAATTCTTTTTTCTACAAGTCTCCTGAATGTTTCCAGGCAAGCTTAAGCTCATAGAAACAAGGCTTCTTTAAAAATCTCCATTGGCACTCTGGCTTTTAAATATAGTACTCCACGGCATAAACAAAATAAATACGGATGTTTCCCACATTAACTTCAAATTTTATTAAAAAATTAATTTTTGTGTGTTTTATAATTTATGATGGACTATGATTTTTCTTCAGACATCTTTCAGACCCACTGTTATTTTTTACCATGAAAAGAACTTTATTTTTGTGTCCCACTGTGACTTTATAATATGTCCATTGGAAGAAATTCTTTCCCTCCTCCTGGAAGACTTTTTTTCATCATTCTTAGGTAATAAAATTCTCATGGTCACTTAATTTCACTAAAACAGTCTCAATTTAGAAATTATAATGTTTAGTCCTATGTAATAATCAAAACTGTAAATTTGATTTAAATTTTTACATGACTCCCTCATCCTCCCAGCTAAGGCTCTCTACAGGTAGAAAGAGGAGAATGAAATAGAAATTTCACACATCTGATACCATGTTCTTTATGACTTCTCCAGGTCTACGGGGAACTGGAAGAGAGGAGAGTTGAACAACGACAGACAAAGGATATCAGAAAAATTCTCCTTTACCTAGTATTGATGTAACTTCATGAATACATCATATGGTAGCTCTATGTTTAATCTATTGAGAAACTACTTAGGCTATTTTTCAACATACATGCAACATTTTATGTTCTCTTCAGAAATATACGAGGATTCTAATTTCTCTACATCTTCATCAACACTTGTTATTATTTGAATTTTTTATTATAACCAGACTAATGAGCACGAAATGGTTTTGATTTTATTTTCCTTGATGGCTGATGTTGAGTATATTTTCGTGTGCTTATTAGCCATTCATATCTCTTTGTACACAAGTTTTGAACAATTAAAGTGTTTAGTAGGTGATAAAGTTATCCACAGATGTTAATCAATTTAGCATATTTAAAATTATATTTACTATTTATTCCATGCCTGCTCTAAAAAATGGCAAATTGTCGAGTAGTTACTTCACATTCATTTTCTCATTTAATATTTCAAAACTTGTCTACAAAATAGCTTAAAGATGGTAAAACTAAGACTGAGAGAGGTTAAACAGCATGTCTGAGCTTGTATAAGTATCATCGGAGTAGCCAGGATTTTCTTCTTACTAAAATGTGCTTATTGCATTGAACGTCACTGTTGAGGAGTCAGCTAGGACCTGAGAAAGATTTGGGAGAATGATTGAGAAAAGACAAATTTAGGGAGAGGATACTAATAATATAGGTTAATAAAGTGGGGAAAACATGTAGTTGAATAGTTTGAGAAGTTTGTGAAGTGAATATTTTCTTAAGATGAAAGAGAAGAGAGAATATTTATATGGCTAAAGGACTTAAGTGAAGAAGGAGAAAATAACGAAAGAAATGATGCTGTACTATACCTAGTAGAGTTGAGCAGCTCAGTTGTGGGATGACAAAGGTTCAAAGGCAAGAATTGGAGGCATTAACCATGACTAGTAACAGTGGAAGAAGAGTTTAAGGATAAGTCATTCTCCGAGTCCTGGGAAAACGAAGTAAGAAAGGATTGAAATGTTAAGCTTTGATTTTAAGGGAAAAAAATCAGTTTCCAAAGTTTTTATTTTTGGGGGGAGCGGGGGGATTTTGTTTGCTTCGTTGCTAAATCTAAAATTCGCTCTTTTCTTCTTCCAGAACCTACTTGTGTTCCCAAAACTACAGTTAAGTCTCTGATAAAGTGGCTTCCAGTTAATCAGGTTTTTATCTATGTTTTTTTCCCCTCACTGACAGACTAATTACCTGAATTGTCTTTTTATTTTTAAGTAGTCCTGAGAAGGAAATTTAGCAATTAAAATGATTTAGACTATGCTGACATTTGAAAGATTGTAGGGAAAATTAATAAATGATAGTACAAAATAATGTGTAACCGAAATACGTTTGTTGCTATAATTAAAAGTGTATAACTTAGTAACTCAGGTCAATTTTAACAAAGAATCAACCAGTAGTGCTTTTGAAATGGCTTTAAAAATTGATTGCTTTTAATCACTCATATTGCAAGTTCAGACATGGATTTGAATATTTAATTAACTGATTTTTGAAGTAACATGTTATGCACTTCGTTTTTATGTTGTTGGCTGTTGTAGTGATATAGTGGATATTCATAAAAGTTTAATTAACTAGAAACTTCAAATCAGTATATTAAGAACAGATTTTTATGTTTTTAATTATTAAAGAAAATGTCCCAATACTGATTTTTACTTTACCATGTCAAGTATTGCTCTATATATTCACTATAGAAAAATAAGAACACCAAAAATGAAATTTTTAAAATACTTAATTAACAGAAATTATACATACAGGTAATAATACTGTTAAAAATTGGAAGCATGTGTTTTAGACTTGCCCCTATAAAACTACAGCTATATAAATCACATACAAATATGTATACATGTTATTTTGCAAAACAGAATCATTATAATCCATGCAACTATACTTTTTTCTGTTAATATATTTTTAATATATTCCCAGGCCAATAAATATCTATTTTCATAAATATAGTTTTGGCTGTATGGAGTCTCATTGTATGGTGATACCAAAATTTATTTTATCACTTCTAAATTTTAGATATTAAAAAGGGCATTTGATTATGTACATATGTGTGTTTTTGTATATGTATACACACATCATATATATGATATATACATAATATTTCATATCATATACTTGATTGCTCTGATTGTTACCTTGGAACAAAAACCTAAAAGTAGAATTTAAGTATGAAAAAGAAGTAAGTAAAACTTTTGATATTTGACTAATTTGTCTCCAGAAAGGAAGGACAAACCAAATTAAATCCCCCTGTCTCTTCTGTAAGAGTAACAGTGGAAAAACTACAGCCCGTGGGCCCTATCTGGCCTCCCACCATTTTTTGTAAATAAAGACTTTCTGGAACACCCATATGTTTACATACTCTCTCTGACCATGTTCACAGTAGTTCTGATAAGGACTGTATGTTATGTGTATTATGCTTAAGACAGTATAACGGTATTTTTCTTTACAGAAAAAGTTTGCCAACCTCCTTGCTACTGTTTTCCCCTACAGTCTTATAAGTATCTGATTCTATATTTATTAATAGAACAACAAATAAAAAGTAAAATAGAATAAATTATATCAGTTGTAATTTACTTAACAACTGAGATTGAATATGTTTATGTATGCATATTGGCTGTATATGTTTTCCCTCTGATTGCCATATTTTCCAGCAAGGCACTCATTTTTTCTTGTGGGTTGGAGAAAACTCTCAATATGTTGAAGATGCGAATCTTTAAACAACTTTCTTAAGTTATAATTTACACACCATAAAATTCACTTGTTTTAAGTGTACAATTCCAAATTTTTAGTAAATTTATAGCTATGCAACAATTACCAAAATCCAGTTTTGCCGTCATTTCAAAAAAAATACCTAACGCTTATTTAAAGCCATTCCCCATTTCCATTCCCAGTCCTGCTCAATCACCATCTTTAATGTATTTTCTGTCTCTAAATATTTGCTTTTTCAGGACCTTCTTATCAGTGAAATCATGCAATATGTAGTTTTTATTATGTTTGTGTTTGTCCACGTACAAGGGGATGGACCTTTGAATTGTTCCCACTTTTTGGCTATTTTGAATAAATGCTGCTATCGGCGTTTGTCGTACCAATGTTTGTGCAGAGATATGTTTAACATTTTCTTGGGTAGATACCAAGAATTAGAATTCTTGGATCATATTATACATGTATATGTAACTCATTAAGAAGTTGCCAAATTGTATGTAAAGTGGTGGCGCTATTTTACCAGCTTCTCAGAAATGTATGAAGTTTCCAGTTCCTCAGCATAATCCTTATTATTGCTTATCTTTTTGATTATAGACATTGTGGTAGATCTGAATTAGTATCTCATTGTGGTTTTAATTTGAACTTCCCTAATAACTAACAATGCTGAGTGTCCTTCTATGTGCTTCTAAGCCACTTCTGTGTCTTTGGAGAAATGTCTATTCAAAGCTTTCGCTGATTTTGAATTGGTTTGTCTTTTTATTGTTATGGATATATTCTGGATACAAGCTGTCTATCATATACATAACATAGACTCACTACCCTTTTGCGGATTGTCTTTTTACTTTTTTTGATAATCATCTTTGAAGCATGAAAGCTTTAAATTTTTCTCTTATCACTTATGCCTTTGGTGTCATATCTAAAAATCCATTGCCAAACACATAACCATAAAAATATAAACCTGTGTTTTTCTAAGAGTTTTGTAATTTCTAAAAAAAAATTTTTAAGAATTTTGTAGTTAGATCTCTAATAGATTTTGAGTTATTTTTTTCATGTGATATTGTAATGTGCAAGCAAACAGTAAAGAAAATCTGAAGGTCTAAAGAGAAATTGAACTCCACTGAATATACTATGCCTCTGCTTCTTGATTTTTAGACCTCAGGGTTTTAAAACTATTTTAAAAAAAAGATCTTTTATATGAAAGACATGCATATATTTATGTGAAAATATCATATATTGTAATGCTGTATGTATACAGATAAAAGCAAGAGGATTGTTTTGTATTTTAGCATGGAAGAAAGAGCAGGCTAGGTCTTTGTCATAAATGAAAACAGCGAGAATCTTTTCCTAAGCAATTTGGACTCTCTGGAGGACATGAAGTTGATTCATATTTTACAGATTCTATAGGCCAGGAACTGAATTGTGAATGTAGCACTCATGACTGAAACTACAGTAAAAATCTAGCTTCTACTCGTGCCATAAACACTATGGAATCCAGATAAATATCTGTGTTTCTTAATGAGGACAGCATTTCTGTAAGATTGTGTTCTAGAGAGAATTTACTTTTTTTCTTTTCTGTTTAGTAAGGCATTGTACTTAACAGAAAGTGTTTGCTGTGCTTAACTGCTGTGCAGGTAAATATCACAGGTATTAAATTGTCATAAAATGTTTCATGAAGGAACTTCTTTAGATATGTGGCATGGTACTTGTTTATCCACAGCAAGAAAACAAAGGAATAAATATGTCCTTTGTTGTTTAAGGACTTAACAACCAAGATTACAAAAGGAAAGCAAGGATGAGGTTAAACACCCTAGCATGGCCACCTAGCATATTTCTCTGGCTGGAACTTCACCACCGTCTTTGTAATTAAAGATCAGTTGTTAATGCCAACCCCACATTACAGTAATTCCTATTTATTATTATTGATTTTTTCCCTTCTTCTATGTATTAAGATATACAAGTATACATTCTGGCAAAATTCCAGATTACATTAAACAGGTGTTTTCTCGAAACTTAAGAAAGAATGGCGTGATTATATGGAATGTGCATAGTGAATTCAGTATAAATTTAAGAAAGAATGATATGATATGGAAATTCTTATACCAATAATTTCTGCCTTTTTAATATTTAACATAAATATCAATTTAAGGTATAGTTAAGTGTGAGGAATGAGTTAAGAATGTTCTTTCTTTCACTGAGGGTTTGAATTCATTATGGACAGTGTACATAAGAAACTTTACATAGATGCTGGTACAATTAGGAAAATGTTAAGATGACTGTCAAAAAATGTCACTTCTATAAAATGACATTAGAAGCATTTTACTAAACATTTTCCTTGGCTTCATCCATTAAAAATAAAAATTTTGAATCAATTGCTTAGATGGAACAGAAGTGATACTACAAAATATTTTATAATAAGCATCACACAAACACTGATCGATTAGAGCAGACAAAAAATTTAAAGACCAGGGATTACAGTCCTAGATAATAGGAGCTATACATGAACACAGGAACAAGTTTTTAGAAGGCATTTTTACTTAAATGATGAATCATACACAATTATAAAGGGGCTAGAAAGCGTAAGTTAGCAAAATCGGGATTCTAAAGAATGCATCTCTGTTAATCCTATTAATAAGCTAGAATCATGTATCAAATCTGTTTGAGATTAATAATGATAAATGTGAAGTTCCTTTAGTTATATTCAAAGAAACAAATGCACAGGTAAAGATTGTGGAAAGTTTAAAAACCGTTAATAAGAAACAGCACTAAAAAAAATCAAATGACTAATTTCTTCATGAATTTGAAAATGCAGTATGCTTGTAGAAAAACTAATCTAGTTTATTAAAAAGCAATAGTAGCAAAACGATAATGTTCAAATCCAAATAGCTATTATCTCCACAACACTATCATAACACAATTAAATGTGAAATATCTTATTTAGACTTCCTTGCCATCATATTTTAAAATGATATTTATAAGTTATGGTCTATAGAACATAAGATTGGTCTTGAGGTCTTGAAGCTGTATGGTATGAGAAAACACTGGGAAAGATTGAGATATTTCAATTATGTAAAGCCAGACTTAAGAAATGCAGGAAAAATACTTGCAGATATTTGATGTATTGTGATGGGAAATAGGAACTAATTCAATTATGTTGCTGTAGATGACAAAAGCAATTTCCATGGATGACAACTATTCAGAGGCAGGTCTCAGTTCAATGCAAAGTGGTATGTCGCCATAAGGATTAGAGCTCCAACAAGTCTGTCTCTCAAAGCGGTGAGCTCCTGTCATGAGAAGTGGTCAGCTGAACTTGGATGAACTCTGGTCATGGATATTATGGAATGTGTTCCATTTTAGAAGGAAGATATTTGTAGCTGACCTTTAAGCTTGTTTCTACCTTCCATATTCTTGTATGGAAGATCATACATACTCCATCTTGTATGGAGTGATCATATGTTATGATCACTTTGACACATTTCAATGTTATACATTGTTATTTCAATCTCAATTTGAGGCCGATATGGGAACCAATAAGATAAGTGACAATGTTTCATGATTCATGTCCCCTTAGTACACTTAGACAATGATTTTTTACATGTAAATTGTTTTCCCTTTTATTTTGCTATCAAGGCTGGCATATCTTACCCCACCATCTAGGTCACGTCACTCTCCACAATAATTTATATTACATCTAGAAAATGTGTAAATATGTACACGTATGTAGACAGTTATAGATATATGTATTAAATAACTGAAAATTTTTCATTTTAATTCATTCTTTTTCTCAATTAGGTATTATACTTTAACGATTGTTTTCTATTCTATTTTAAACTACTAAAATATCCTGTTTCCCTGGGCAAGCAGATGAGTTGTTTTCTTTCTTTCCTTCCTTCCTTCCTTTCTTCCTTCCTTCCTTCCTAATAGAGAACCCAAATATTCAAGGAACCAGTTCTATGCGGAGGCTTGTTTTAGCTGTATATGTCACGCAGGCCAAAGTCCTGCATTTGACATGTCTGCGTAGATATTAATATCCTACATCTCAAACCAGAGCGCCAATATGTCTGATTCTTCTACCACATCACACTCATGGCACTTTCCTGGGTTTAACTTGTTTTGGTTTTATATGATTTGATTTTGAATGTTTTACTTTTTCTATGTGAAGATTTAATTTCATTCTGTTAAGCTCACCTATGCATTTTATCACATTAATGCATTATATTTTATTGCATCAGGGAAGAAAATTATCCAAGTGAATTTTCCATGTTTCTAGTATTCTAGCAAATTGCAACTGCTTCATTCAGAAATTTGAAGAATTCTCATTCTCCGTCTTTAAAGTGATCACACTATTAGTCTTTTATTTTCAGGGGGCTTATGCTACTATTTTGCCTTTTCTTCTTTTCTTAGAATTTAGAAAAAGATATGAATTAAATATGCACTGAGTTTACCACAATCTCTCCTTTTTGCCAAGTAGTTTCTTTAATATTTTAGTAATAAACTAATTTATTAGTTTGGTTAATTTACTGGCCTTAAAATTATTAAACTAAGGAAGGTTTATTACTCTTTAATGAAAAGTAGAGTGATATATGGAATAATGTATCAATAAGTTTCTGTAATTTCACCCCAAGTCCACTCTGTAGAACCAATGTTAACATTATTTCTGCCATGTGTCAAATGTGAAAACAAAAAGCCCAAAATATCATTCAGGAAAATAAATGTGTACATCTGTACACATGTATGTGTAAATATATTTGTACAACATATGTAGAATGATATTGATATAAACATTATGTAATTACTAATTATAGAAAGTGTGTGTATATGTTTAGTGTTAATGTGTGTGTGTGTATGTGTGTGTGTGCCAGCAAAGTTACATAGGTGGTAGATAATGTAATATTAGAGACAAAAAACATCATTTCTTGAACCTGAATTTTTCAAATTGATAAAACATGTAAATTTACTATAGCTTAACTTAAATATGTTGTATTTAAAAATTTACTTCATATAGAAATTACTAATAATATGTGCACAAGGTACAAATAAATACTGCAATATAAAGTAAAATATTCACTCAAATAATTGAACAAATTACAAAGATAATATCTACTTTCAAGGAAATATGTTGAACAAATGGGTAGGAAATTTATTTTGCTTTTATTTGCACTTAATTCTTGATAGTCCCTGGTTAACCAAGGAAACCACCAAAATTAAAGTGTGTGAGCTTATGTTACTTTTAATTTAATTTAAATTGAACCAAGTTTCAATGTAAATATATGTCACCTTTGAATGTGCTACTCAAAAAATAGACTCAAAACATAAAAAATGATTCAGACTGCAAAACTGAGTGATGCATCTTTTTGTTTTTCTTGTTAATACCATTTTGCTTCACACTATGATACCCTAGTCCCTAAAAAAAAAAAAAAAAAAAAACAGAAAAGTAAAAAAAACGAAACAAAGAAGGAAGTCATGTAGACTCAATTTTCTAGACTGTCAGCTACAGATGACAAGAAGCATATCTTCCCCCCAACACCCACACACACACAAACACGATTTTACACACTGTATCATAGTGCCTGATAATAGTAGGTCACACTAAATATTCCCTTACTATTCCTAACAGATATCTAATATTAGACAAATAAAGCTTTTTTTGAGATTGAATTGTAATCAAAAAACCTTGGAACAAAGAAATGTTAACAAAACAAATCCAACGGCATATTAAAAGGATTATGCGCCATGACCAAATGAGATTTATTGCAGGAATGCAAGAGTGGCTAACCACAAAAAAATAAATATAATACACCATGTTAATAGAATGAAGAAAAATGCCACGTGATCATCTCAATTGATGCCGAAAAGTTATTGGACAAAAATTCAACTTCTGCCAGAGTTTCTACATGGTAGGGGTTTGGTGTACACTCCTTTGTAAGAGAAAGGTGAATGGACTTAAGGCTGAATTTAGATAGAATGAATGTTCTTTTTACTTAGACTGAACACTTATTTGGTACTGCTTATGGGGAATGAAGAAGGTTGGAGGACACTAAAGCCTGCCCCAACTATTTCTCTATTGGCAAACTATTACAAATTGAATAAAATAATTACTAGAAAGTTTATGTAGCAATGTAAAAAATACTCATACTATTTTTCTAAGGGAATAGAGCAAAACACAAAATTGTATCTATATTGTGACTACTACAACTGTGTAAAAAATTGAAATAGTTATTTGAGCCAAAGCTGAAAGGAAATAGAGAAACAGTATGATTTCTTAAATGACAGAATTGTCAATAAATATTTTGTTCTTATTTTTTGCTAAGGTTGCTCAAAGCAATTAGTTGTGCTTTGTCAAATTATGACAAGGGCTCAAAATTATACCTTTAGCAATCTTTCAGTGATGTTATGGTGATGTGACTGCTCAGTAAGGATGTCTTTGACACCTATTGTCTTTTGGCAGAGCTATACTCACCCTGAGGCCTGGGAAACCTCACTGCTTTAGGCATTCATGGATCCACAGGGCCAAAAGGAAAAGAAATTACCACATGAAGTCTCCAGCCACGTAGGCCTTTCCACCAGAACTGTAAACATAAACCTGCTCACATGGAGCATAGGAGACTGCTGATGGGAGAGTAAATTAGCAAACCTCTTTGACATTTTCTAATTAAGTTGGAGTTATCCATACCCTATGACACAGGAATTCTACTCCTAGGTATTAACCCTGGAGAAGCTATTGGCATATATGCACCAGTAAATATGCATAAGAATGTTTATAATAGCACTATTCCTACTCACCAAAAACTAGAAGTTCATCAAAAGTAGAATGGATAACAATTGGAGAAATATAGTCTGTAATCATATTATACAACTAAGTATATGTATAAACTACATTTAAATTGAACAGAATGAATGAAGCTCATAAACATCCTGATGAAAGAAAGCAAGGTATAAGGTATGATTCCATTCATAAAAAAGTTTAAAAACAGGCAGAATTAAACTATGCTATTAAAAGATGCATACAAAATTGGTAAAACTCTAAAGTCAAGTCAGAAAATGTTTATCACAAATGAACGATAGTGAGTGCCTCTGAAGAAGGAAAGGAAGAGTGAGATGTGTTTGGAAAGAGGTACGCTGGGGCTGCTAGCCTGGCAATGTTCTTTCTTGATTAGATGGTGAGTTTGTAGCTGTTCATTCTTTTGCATTAAACAGTATAACATTTGTAAAAAAAAATAAAATTCAAAATTCTTTCATGACAAAATACTCAGAGATCAAGGACTAGGAAGGAATTCCTCAATATAATAAAATAAAATCTAAAATAAAATATCTAGAAAGGTAAACAAGGAGGTGAAAGCCTTATAGACTGAGAACTGCAAAAAATTGCTGAAAGAAATGAAGATGACCTAAATAAATGGGAAGATATTCCATGTTCATGGATTGGAAGGCTTAATATTGTTAAAATGTCAATACTCCTATGTGCAGTCTACAGGTTCAACTCAATCCTTATCAAAAAATCAAACAGCCTTTTTTGAAGAAATAGAAAAATCAATTATTTTGATGAACAAGATCACAGTCAGTAGCAGTTATATTGAATGAATTGATTATTGCTTGATTTTATTGCAGCTTAATTAAATAAAGTTAGTCATTCATATTATTATTGGATATCTTTAGGAATATCTCAAAAAGTACCCAAGTCCTTTAGCAAAAATAATGACTTTTCCCTTTTCAAAGGACTATATGGAAGTACTAAATTAAGGCAGTTGTTTTTAAGGGAGGAACACCAAGATGTGAAGATAAACTATATAGTATTGTCTGGAACAGCATAATTAATGTCTGTAAACCCTAAGCCTAAAGCTACCTTGATTAAAAATCCTGTCTGCTTTGTGATGTTCCTGTATCAACAGATAAGCTAAGGGAGCACATTCCTCTTTGTGCTTCTATTAATAATAAGGCACAAATAAGTACAAATAGATTTCAGCAATAGGTGGATTTAGGGTTCAGAAGTGCTCATGTGAGTAAAGATTACCAACTTCTATTAAAGTCTGAAAAGAGTGCCAGTAATTCATGGGTACCGTTAAGCATTACCTTACTAAGGAAATGAAAACAATTGATTTGTCTCTATCTCTTTGATTGCTAAAGTTCTGTTTCCTGTGGTTGGAAAAAAAAAAAAAATCAAAGTGTAATCTACTCCAGGCAAGAGTGGCAAGCTTATTTCTGGCTGACATTACATAAACCCAAACATGGAAATCAGCAAAATAGTTAATATTTTTCTCTTAACTTTTCTACGTGTTTAAACCAATTTTTTCAAGTCCATGTATAATAGAATATTTTGTGAAACATTAATGGAATCACATACATAAGAGCATATAGTAGAGTGCCTGGCTCATTCAGTGAGCCAACAAGTTAAATTTGATATTTTTTCATATGTTTCCCCCTAGTCAGTATCACCAGTTAAATCTAAAATGAGACAGAGGGGAGAGAGAGAGAGAGAGAGAGAGAGAGAGAGAGAGAGAGAGAGAGAGAGAGAGAGAGAGAGAATTAAATTTAGACTTGAAAATCTAAATTTAATGTTCTCTACATAAAATACGATAAATAGAGAAAATGATAATACACATCAGGAATTAACACATAGAGCCTAAGTGTCCCATTTTGTAAGGATTTATAAATAACTTCTTAGAACAAGCATTTAAAAAAAGAAAAAAATTTCAAGACATCTGGCATTTTCAGATGTTTCCCATCAGAATTTCTCAGAGGTTGAAAGAGGCCCAGGACATGTTGAATTTTGAGATTCCCAAATACACTATAAATGATGAATAGCAAAGCAAGCTTGTCAAAATTGGGTTAGACTTGAAATGATTACATTTAGCTGATTAATACTTTTAATACATTAAAAATGTACTTACTTTATGAATAATCTTAGTTGGAGATTAATATTCAAAATCTCAATACTATATCCTTCATGACAATGAGACCCAGGGCCATCCGTGTGGCAGGTAGTTACCTTTCACATAATTTCTAGATAAAGTAGGTTACCCTGTAAATGATAGAACTTTTTTCTTTGATTATAATCATTGTGACAGAAATTTTTTAAAAATATGACATATGTCTTTTAAAAAACTACTTAATGTCATAAAATATCAAAGATAAAAAGATCAAGTATTACTATTTACCACTTAAATGACATCACGTTATCATATGTTGATTAAACATGAATGAAATAATTCTATCCCTTTAGAATATGACCCTATCTATCCTGCAGTAATTCAGGTATTCAATGTTTGTTCAGTGCCTGTCTTATGCCAAGTACTATCGTAGGCTCTGAAGATACATCAAGGAAGAAATCACACACACACACACACACACACACACACACACAAAAGAAACCAATTCTTACATAGCAGTCGAGACAGGGGATGAGAAGAACAATAGATGAAGTAATGATGATTTTATTTATTGAAATTTTATAAATACCATTTAACAGTAATAACGAAGTAACGCATGTTTACTTGCAAAATTTAAAACAATATTGAAGAATGTAGTAAAAATTAAAAGTCCTTCCCTTCTGCTTCCCCACAACAGTCCACTCCTGAGAGGGACTATTGTTAAGTTTCTGTATAGGAATTATATTGCCTCCAAAGTAAGACAAAGGGAATCTTTATAGCAACATATACATACACACACACACACACACACACACACACACACACACACACACACACATATATATACACATTTATAGCCTTTTCTCTCTATGTATGTATATTTCTTTCTATGTCTATGATGTATATATATGATCTTACTACTAAAAGTTAGATGTACAAGAAATGAACAACTTACTTTTGCTTACTAACTCTAAATAATTTTAATTCTCCAGGTTGATAGATTAATTCATCTCAATATTTCTAACAATTCTTCTTATTTTTGTTTTTCTATGACTGCAGAAGACTTTCAGAGCATATAGAAAAAGGAAGAGCCTCTAATCTTAAATTATATATGGACACAGTATGATAGAATGATATACTTATCATTACCCATGCCAGCAAGATCCTTTAAGGTCCAGTGTTTTCAGGTTTTGATACTAAGTAGTCCATAGAAGCTAGGACTGAGAATTCTAGTGTCTTAAGCTTCAGTCTTCTGGGCAGCATCCTGTCTCCATTTCTCAGCCCTCCCTCTCACTCTGGATCCCACACTAAAATCACTATCACTTCCTGAAGTGTCAACCAGCACAGAACACAGACAGCAACTCTTATAATATGCAGATCAGCAGCACCGTCTAAGGCTCAGGTGCTTGCTTAAGCATGCGCTGGGCCCTCTTCCTCTCCCTCTCCCTTCCCCCCCCCTTCTCCCTCTTCCCCTCCCCCCCTTTTCTTTCACTCTCCCACTCACCTTTGCTTTTCTCTCATTTCCCTCTTCCTACCTTAACCTTAGGGTCAGAAATTCAAATATCTTTAGAAGGGGATAAATAGATAATGTGGGAGGCAACAGAGTATAATACCTGCAGGAGATTAGGAGTTATAATTGCTTCTTTTTATCACCTGTGTCTTAATAGGTAGCTCTGCTTGAATTTCTCTGATAATATGACACTCACTACATTACATGAAATATTTTATTTCTGAACTAAGTGAGTTGTAAGAAAGTTTCCTTTCTTTGAACCACAACATATCCTTGGGTGGTGTCTCCTCATTTATTCTAATTCAGATCTACCTATGTAGCTAATGCTATAAGACCAATTCCTCTACACACAAAGCCCCACCACCATTTGAATGAAAGTGTAACAGCCTTTGAAAGACATCGCTTCTCCACATTGAATACCATCTGTTTCTTTGTTTCTCACGAAATATCTTTATCAAATATTTTCTCCATATTTGTTGTCCTCTGAAAATTTGAACCAAGGCCTTATTTAAAGTGTATTAGTATTGTTCTTAAAATGTAAAATCTAATACTGAATGCAGAATTAGAGCTCAATTTTCTTTACCAGAACCCACTTAAGAAGGACTAAAGACTTTTCTTTCCTGCTTGTTCTATTTTTTCCATTAGAAAACGAAATTCACCATGATAATTAAGTCATTTCACAAACAATTTTTTGGAAATTATGCATATAAGAGCTTTATAAAAAGGGTATAAATGAGTCAATATCTGAATTACAGTTAATGCTTATCTTAAAGGCCATGATATGGAAAACCACGACCCAAAAATTATGGATCAGATATTTCTTACTATTTACTGTAAAGTAACCAAAACAAACAAATAAAAAAGCTGTACTAAACTAAACAGATGAGGGTTACACTGTATTTACTCCAATTTATAATTAAAAAGCAAAGGTATCAGGACTTGAAAAATGAGACTAAAAAAAGACATTATTGAAGATATAGTAATAGCAAAATCTATTTCAAATATTGGCTCATCTGTGTGAACACATGCCATACAAATTTTGCAATGAGTATACCAGCTTGTTTCATTAATATAGTGATCTATAGTTGTCAGTGATCTAATTAACATTAATAATAATTTTTCTTTATCAAATTTGAATAATCATTATTAGGTCATCATTAATTACACTGCACTCATCAATCCTCTCAGTTATTGCACAATTTTTGAGCACCTACTGTATTTTGGGTACTGTTGTAGATACTAAATATATTTCAGTAAAAAAGAAAGTCATTGCTTCCATGTACTTTATATATTAGTTGTAGCCTTACTAAAATGAAAACTTTGTACACCATTAATATTCATAAAAAATGATTATTATTTTTTAAATAGGAGGATCCCCCTGAGTCTTACTCTTGCGGGTATTTTGATATAGTGAATATGTTCCTCACTCTGAGTCTCATGTTTATCATTTCAACAGTCAATGAAAATATTTAACTCTTCTTAATTACCAATAAGCCATTAAATATATGTTCTAGAATTTTAAGAAAGATCTTGATTCCATCATTGACTCAAGGCTCATTCAGGGGCAGTTAGTTTAATTTCCATGTATTTGCATAGTTTTGAGATTTCTTCTTGGAATTAATTTCTAGTTTTATTCCGCCGTGAACTGAGAAGATACTTGACATGATTTTGATTTTTTGAAATTCACTGAGATTTGTTTTGTGGCCTAGTTTGGTAAAGACTTTATTTCTTTTTCATTCTTGAAACTTAGTTTTGAAATATACAAAATTCTTGGCTGAAAGTTATTCTTTTTAAGAAGACTATAGATAGGATCCCAATCCCTTCTAGCTTATAAGGTTTCTGCTGAGAATCTGCTGTTAGTCTTCTGGGTTTTCCTTTAAAAGTCATTTGATACTTTTATTTCTCTTCTCAAAATATTTTCTCCTTCATGTTTATTTTTGCTGTCTGATGACGGTATGCCTTGTTCATGTCCAGAAATTCTGTTTTTTTTAATTTAAATATCTACCACTGTAATAAATTTTTTGTTCATATCATGAATTATTTTTATGGTTTCTTTGAGTTCATGTTCCATTTTTTTGTTGGATCTCATTAAGCTTCCTTACAATCCATATTTGGATTCCTTATCTATCATTTCAGTATTTTTATTTTGGTTAAAGTCCATTGCTAGAGAGCTGATATGATCCTTTAATGGGGGGTGGTCATTACACTCCATCTTCTCATGCTTCCAGAGTTCTTGCACTGATTTCTTCTCATCTGGAGACACTGTCAATTCTTAATTTTAATTTTACTTTTGTTTAGATGTGACTCTTATGAGTGTGACTGTAGTGTAAGTCGGGTAAGGACTTTTGACTTTCCTTGTGGGTCCTTTAAGGGGCCAAGGCTGCGAATGAATTCATTGGTTATAGATAGCCTTAATGTGATGATTTTCTCAAATGCTAGTTATTTGTAGGCTGTAGCGGTGTTGTACTCTGCATATGGGCAGATTCCACGCTTTCTGCCAAGAAGGGGAGATGGAAGACTCTGCAATTTTATCTTGTCCCCCAGCCCTGTACACTTCTATAATAACAGCATGAATTTTATTGGGATGTCCAGTTTAGTTTTCAGACCAGTAGGTGGCACTTGTGGGTAAGAGTTGGCCAAGCCTTGAACAATTGTGTCAGCCAAAGTTGTCATGGGTTGTGCAAGTTAATTTCCCTGCCAGTAGGTGGCACTTGCAGGAGAAAGCCAGTTGCAGAGGTGTTTGCAGGACCTATGCCCAGCCCTAGTCAATCAAGAGAAGCATGCAGCTGCCCCAGTTGATCCTACCCTAATCTTTAAAGCAAGAAGGAATAAAAGGAGAAAAATAATATACCAAGTATTTTGTTTGTGCTTAAGCCATGACATTTTTAATATATACTTATTGAGGATTGTATGGTTCCCTTCATACACTGGCTATAGGCATTTAGTGATAAGAGAGTTTAAGACTTCACAACTACATTATTGACAATATGCAGCATAGGGCAATTTGAGGACATTGTTCCATTTATAAAAGCCAGTATTCAGTTGCACAATCACTATTCAACTATCCAAATAAAACACACTGGCATAATGATCAAATACCTAAACAAGTTATATGCAAGTTTTATTTTTGTAAATGTAGCTACATTTTTTTAATTGATTACATTATTCTTCATTTTATATTCCCTTCTTATACTTTATATTTGAGTTCCTGTATGTTACAAAGAAGTGTTAAGCTCAAAATCAATATAGTATTGGGTTCTTGTACCAACACCTCCTTTGGTAGTCACACCTCTTTAGCAAGCAACCTACCTTCTCCAGATTTCAAGTTTTTAATTTTTTAATTTGGCAGATGATAGATTTGTGAAAGGTGATTTGTTTAGCTGATCACTTCATAAACATTTATTAGAAGGGATTGCCCAGATCTTCTAAATTTAAATTTTAAAATGTAGATTGGTACTCTATAAAAGCACCTTGAAAATTTCTTATTTACTAAATACTATATTCATACTACCACACAAATTATTTTAATGCCTTTTAGTATAGTGTTTATTTTTGAAATATATGAAGAAATTAGTATTACTGTAATGATTTCTTTCCAAGAGTACATTTAATAAGAGACTGATAAGTTATGAGAATAAACCATTGAAGATGATACTGTTTCGGATTTATTTTTAATTTTTAAAATCCTTTTTATTTACCATCTAATCATTTGAACTATTGTGCATTCATCCATTTATTTGTTTCAGTTCTCTCTCTTTCTTTCTCTCTCTCTGTCTCTTTCCTTACTTCATTATTGATTTGTAATCTGGGAACACAGACTTCCAGGTATTTATGTTTAATTCTTTAATTTTTTTCTAAATATGTTTGAATAAAACTTCTGCTGGAATTTTTATTATATAAATAACTTTAGTGATGATTTTGTCAACATATTAAAGCTATTTAATCTAGGTTTCTGTATCAATTTTTAAAATAGCTGTATCATTTGACTATTTTTAGGTCTATAATCTCAGTTTGTGGTAAAGACACATTCCCCATCTATAGCATTCTTTGGATAGTTTTAAGGGAATATAACTAGTATGACCTTTTATTTATTTTAATCTTTGAGTAATTTGATTTTTAGGGAAAAGCAATTATTGTGTTTATTAGAGGTTTTTAAATTTTAATATAAATGCTAATAGATTCCTTCCCCATCTCTTTTATATAATGATGGGGTAATTAATAATTAATTGGTGTAATTAATTTGCTTTTTTGAAAGGGAAACTAGTTATGTATCTAAAACATTGAAAATGTGAGTTCCCTACCAAAATAATTCACATAATTGTAAGCAATATTAGATTTGAAAATAGAATAAAAATAACCATAGAATAATACATAATTTTATGTAAAAAAATTTGTCAAAGCACTCTAAATAATAGCAAAAAATAAGATAATTGCAAGTCTAACAATTTGAGACTAATTTAAAACTATAATACATACACAAAACAATCCTATCATTAACAATTACAATATAAATGTATATTTATTGATATTAAGAGACAGTCATGATATATTGTTATATAAACCAACACAGCTATAAAACTAAAGTATAACCTCATTGTTTAAATATTCTTTGAAAAAAGTCTAAGTATGGACATCAAATAACAATGAAAACTTTAGTCGACAGGTAATTTATTTCGTATCCTGTATTTTAATTTTTCTATGATAGATATTTATAATATGGAAGTGTTAAATACTGCTATGTGAAAAATGCAGCTTTAAAATCATATGCATACTATTAATAACAAACATAGAAGGACTGAAAATTATGGGCATTAGAAATAAACTTGAATATTATGCTTCAAAATGTAAATTGTGATAATCACTGAGTAGTGAGAAAACAGGGTTTTTTTTGCTTTATGCTTTCCCTTAGGGGAAATTTAAAAAAATATTTATTAAACATAAAACATTTTAACAAAATATAATTTCTATATTTCTTCCTTTCATTTCAAATGTTTTCTAGGTGTGTATACGTGTATCTACACAAATTTACATAGTACAGTTGACCTTGAACAATACAGGTTTGAGTCCACTTACACTGGGATTTTTTTCGATAAAAGTTACGCTGAGCGTGCCTCCCTCTCCTGCGTCTCCTTCCTCCTACTCCACTTCTGCCTCTGCCACCCCTGAAATAGCAAGACCAACCCCTGTTCTTCCTCCTCCTCCTCCTCAGCCTGCTCAACGTGATAACTATAAGGATGAAGACTTTTATGACAATTTATTTCCACTTCGTGAATAGCAGTTATAGTTTCTCTTTCTCATGATCTTTTAAATAACATTTCATTTCTCTTGCTTACTGTAAGAATATCTTATGCAATACATATAATATACAAATACATATAATATACTGTATTTGAATTTTACTTCAAATATATATTCTTAATATTTTTCAGAATTTTTATACAATCCTGTAGGTTTACATATAAACACATTTTTAATTTGTCGGTTACTGACAAATTGCTCACGAAAAAGTGTTGCAAAATTAGACCACCACCTACTACTGTATCTGAGAGTAGTTTTTTCTTTAAAATTTTTGTAAGATTGGGCATTATTATTCATTATAATATTCATCAGATTGGAAAAGTACACCATGTAGGTGTTTCGATTTACATTTCCATGATCGCTGCTGAATCCAAGCATCTCTTCAAATGTATTGTGATTAAAAAAAAAAATCTGTAAAGAAAATAAGTGAACAATATTGTGTGTTAAGAAGAATTATCAGAATTTAAAAGCTATCAGAAACAACAAAAATGCTTTGTAGTACAGTAATGCTGGAAAAATCAACAAATCAATGAATGAAATAGATTAGAGTCAAGAGAAAAAATAAGATTCTTAATGAATGTTGGGGAAACTAGCTGAAAACAAAGCAAAAAAAAAAAAAGCCTTGAAGCCCTATTTTATACATAACTTAATATTATAATATCAAATAAATAAAAAGTTGAAAAAAATCAAATAATCAATAAACTAATAAAACAGAAATATATATAAATGTTTAGTCATTGTCTAGAAAAAGATTTTGTAAGCATAATACAAATATGAAAAATCACAAAGTGAATGGTCAACATATTTAACCACAATAAATATTTTAAAATGCTTTTTAAAAAAGTAAAAAGAAACAATAAGAAAATAGTTTACAGAAGACCTATCAAGCAAAATTTTAATAATTTTAATAATTGGGGCTATTAATAAATGACTAAAGCTATTATGTTTAAAATGATAGATCACATTTAATTTCAGAAATATAGATGCTATACAAATAAAATATGGGATTCTAAGAAACAATGCCTTTAAATTAAGATATTTAAAACATTCAGATTAACAAAGCGTATTTTTTCCTTACCCAATTGATAAATATTAAAAATGAAACTCAAGTTCATTGGTTTATATGTATGTCAAAACATGTATACTATAAAACTCATTTTATCATATGTCAATTATTGTATTTTAACAAAGCAATTTAAATTGTTCAAATACAATACTCAATGTTTTTGAGAATAAGGAAAAATGTGACAGTGTGTCAACAAGACAAGGGCTCTGAAGTTAAGGGCATTTGCACAGCTTCTGAGAAATTGAGGTTCCTGTGTGGTTTTTATAACCTGCTTCTTTGGGTAAGCAGGACTAAGAAAAAATGAGATCAGCTATAGCCATAATATATTTCATTCTCTCTATGACTAGGGTAAATCCGCTGATGTCATACCTAACTAGAAAAGACAGTCTAATTTGTTAAGGGAAATTTTTGCATTTCAGTAAAACACTTTAGAACCCATATTATGATCTTTAAAATGTTCATATGTCATGAATCGCTAGTTTTAAAGTCAAGACTTATTCCTAAGAAATTAACTTTAGCTGCAATATAAAATGTAGAAGTATGATTAAACAGAAGAATGAATGATTTCTTTATGGAATTATTTGTAATATTTAAAATTTGGATATAGTGCAAATGTGCAACATAAAAGAAATCGTAAAATAAATGATACATAAATAAAAAAGTCATGAAGACAATATAAGTAAAATTTTGGAAAATACCTCACGACCTATGGAAAAATATTTAAAAGAAAATTTTCAACATTAAACCTGAGACTTCCTTCTAGTTAGTATAATGATATACATTTCTCCATTCCTTTACTTTTAATCTGTCTGTGTCTTTATATTTAAAGTAAATTTAATGTAGACAACATATAGTTGGGTCTTGTTTTTTTAACCACTCTAAGTTTCTGCTTTTTAATTTGTCTATGTAAACTGTTGATGTTTAAAGTGATCATTCATGTAGGTTGACAAATATTTTTTGTATTTGTAACTCTTTTCTACTCGTTGTTCTTGTTTTTTGTTCAGTATTTTGTTTTCAACTTGTTTTCTGCCTTCTTTTAATGGACCATTTTTCACGAATCCATTGGCTCTCTTAGTGTATCAATTACACAGTTTTTAAATTTTTTGTGTGTGATTACCTTTGTGCCTTCGATATGCATTTACAATAATCCATGACCACTTACAAAAAACACTATATTACTTCATAGATAGTGCTAAAACCTTAAGAAGAGCACTCCTACTTTCTCTCTCTCATCCCAACACTGCTGTCATTCATTTCACTTATCTATAAAGTATAATCACCAAATAAATTGTTCCAATTATTTTGACCACTGTGTTTTAAGTTAAGATAAATTAAGAATAGGAAAAATTAAATGTTTAATTTATTTTCATTCCTTGTCTAACAATCTTCCTTTTTTATGTAGATCTGTATTTCTGACCCGTATTATTTTCATTCTCTCCACAGAACTTCTTTTAACATTTCCCGCAAGGCAGGTGTACTGAGAACACATTTTCTCAATTTTTGTTTGTTTGAAAAAATCAATTTCTTCTTCATTTTGAAGGATAATTTTCCTGTATACAGAATTCTGGTTTGGTGGGACATTTTTGCTTTCAACATTTTAAGTACTTACTCCTCTCTCTTCATGGTTGCTGATTTTTGAAGTCCTATATAATGTTTATCTTTGCTCCTCTATAAGTGTATCACACTCTCCCCCAAATCCTGGATTCCTCGGCTGTATTCTCTTTACCTTTGGCTTTTGACATTTTGATTATCATGCACCTAGGTGTAGATATTTTTGGATTTTATCCTACTTCAGGATCTCCTAGATTCTTATATCTGTGGCTTGTGTCTCGTAAATTTTGGAAATTCTTAGTCATTGTCACTTTAAATAGTTGTTTCTGTTCCTTTCTGTCTTCTCCTTTCTGTATTGCCATTAAACCTATGTTATAATTTGGCAATCACATTTTGTGGATATTATTATATATTATGTCTTTTTCATTCTTTTTTATCTTTGCTCTTCAATTTGGAAAGTTTCTATTGACGTTTCTTCAAACTCAACTGATTGTTTTCTTGGCCATGACCAGTCTACTAGTAAGCCCATCAACTCCATTATTCTTTTTTCTTGCAGAATTTTTTTTTTTAATTTTAGCTAAATTTGTGCTAAAATTACCTTTTTAGAGGTAACAAAGGATGGAATCTTTAGGATCTACAGCTAGGCAAGGAAATTTAATATTTGATACCAAAAAAACATGATCCACAATGGACAAGTTAATAAATTGGATTTTGTGAGCATTAAAAAATATTTGCTCTATGAAAGACCTGCTTAAGAAGGTGAAAAAACAAACCTTGGACCTGGAGAAAATATTTGCAAAACACTTGTACCAGAAGGGACTGAAATGCATGCTATATAAAAAAAAAAAAACATCAAATTCTCTGCAGTAAAATATCAATCCAAGTAGAAAATGGGTAGAGGACATGAATGGAAATTTTACTGAAGAGGATGTATCAATGGCAAATAAGTACATAAAATGATACTCAACAGCATTTGACATTAGGGAAATACAAATTAAATCTACAGTGAAATATCACTAAATATATATAAGAATGGTTAAAATGAAATTTTAAAAAAATATTGACAACGGTAAACAATGATGAGGATGCAGAGATTGTAGATTACTCATGTATTGCTGATGTTAATATAAAATGGTACAACCACTCTGGAAAATAGCTTGGTATTTTTTTACATAATTACACATGCCACTACCATATGACCCATAACTGCATTCCTGGGTATTTATCCCAGAGAGATAAAACATACATTTACATAAATACCTGTATATAGCAGCTTTATTCATAACAAATGAAAGCTGAAAATGACCCAAGTGTCCTTCAATGGGCGAATTATTGCACAAACTGTTGTGCATGTATATCATGACAGACACTTAGCAGTAAATGTATAGAACTATTGATGCACACAATAACCTGACAAACTGCCATAAAATTATTCCAAGAGAAAAAAAAATCCAGTCTTCAAATGTTATATACTGTATGATTCTGTATCATTCTTAAAATGACAAAATTAGAGAAATTTCCAGTTAGATTATCTCAGGAGAAGCATATGTGAAAGAGTCAATATTCTTCTTTAATAATGAAAGAAGGGGAAAAATAATCACCTGCATGCACACATACAAATGACTCACACACACCAAGACACACAACTCTCTCTCTCTCTCTCACACACACACACATACACACACACACACACACACACACACACACACACACACACACATTTATCTAGCTAACTCAGAGGACCATTACCCAGAAATAATTCAATCATTATTGGAATTTTGGTATATTTTTCCTATTTTTTGTCTTCAGTTGTATATTACATTAGATAGGTAGATATATGGATGGATAGATAGATAAATAGCTAGCTAGCTATAGCTATAGTATATCTATAGATAGCAACAGTTGTCTTTGTGTAATGAAATTTTGAATGACTTAATTTTACTTTTTATTATTTCCCCAATTTTATACAACAAACTTTAGTTACATTTACACACACTTAAAATTACTTTTGTACATGTTATTTTCACTTCAACAGTTTTTCTGAATATAGTGCTATAGAATAAATTGTGTTCCCCAACCCCAATTCATGTGTTAAAGTCTTAACCTGCAACTGGACAGTATCTGGTAATGGGGCATTTGGAAGATAATTAGGTCTAGATGAGGTCATGGGGGCAGGCCACTCATGATGGGATTGGTGCGCTTATGCAAAGAGACATCAGAGAGCTTCCTGTCTAGTGCGCTCACACTCTCTCTCTCTCTCTCTCATGTCTCTCAATGATGGCAGCTGTCTATAAACCAGAAATGAGCCCTCACCAGAAACTGACCACCTGGGTGCCTTGATCTTGGACTTCCAGCCTGAAGAATTGTTATAAAGTATGTTTGTGTTGTTTAAGCCATCCAGTTTTATTACATTTTTTATGGAAACCCAAGCTAAGAAATACATAGTTCTTTTCTCCTCAAACTAAGAATATTGCATTGTTTAAAGTTTTGTAATATGTTTGAGAACTTGCTTAATCACCTAGTGGCCACATTATATCTTTTAGAGAATATAAATACTAATTTAGGAAACTATAAGAAGATATATTTTAAAAGTAGAAAACATTTCTAAAGAGGTTTTTTTGCTGTTAGTTCATCATTAACTTCTTGAGTTAACTGGAATTTTATTTTTCTTTTTATTCCGCCTCCGATTTAAAATTAGGACACTTTTTGCTTATTAAGAATCACCTCACAGATAAAAGAAAAATGCTCCAATTATCTTTTGGGAATGAGTTTTCATACTACATGCACATCAATTCTTCTCAAGAGGAGACATACCTATTTCAAGACTTCTTTTAAAATTATAATTTAAGCAGCTCTTATTTGTGTCAAAATTATTTAGTCTGCCTGAATTGCCCCAAGAAAAAATATGCTAAGAGGCTTTATAAAAGGAAAACTTCTTGTTATTCAACTCATATGTTCCTCCTGAGAATTTTTTAAAACACATCTATTTTAAGAACCTGTGGGAAAATTTACATTTTATCCAGAGTTGTTGTAAATAACAAATATTAAAAAAAGATTCAAATAGTGTTGCTGAAGCAGGAGTGTATTGAATTACCTTAGTAATTCTTTAGTGTCTGTTTATGTGTGTTTCTATATTTCCCTCAGAAACATTTGCAGAAAAAAGAATGTTCGAAAAAAGAATGTAGTTGTCCACTCTTCCAATATGTTCCAACAGATAAATTATTGTAACACTAATACAAATAGAAATATATGTAAGAACTATAAGTCTGCAGCTGTGTTAATAAGATATGGTTAAATAATCTACTGATTATCAAACCACTTTTGTGGTTTGTATTAAAGATGAATATATTTTGTGTTAAATGTGAATATAACAACTAGTTCCTGGCCCATAATATTAGGTCATTATATATGAAACATCTGATTTCCTTAAAGTACTAAGTTTGGCATTTGATATCTCTGACATTTGACTTGGGCACTTCTTGTTTTATTTTTATTATGAAGGTACATCCTGAGTGTTTCAAACACATGTTTTGTCTTGTGATTATCTTTCAAATTTTTTAGAGCAATTTTTGTGAAACCATGGATAAGTCAAAAATTAGTGTTATTTTAAATATGAGTTCCATTGTGGAACTAATGCAGTGTTGACAGCTCAAGATATCAATGAAGTGTTTGGGAAGGATGTGGCTAATGAATGAACAGTATGTCAATGGTTTGAGAAGTTCTGTTCTGGTGATTTTAACCTTGAAAATGAGCTGTGTGGGCAACCCGAGACCAAGGTGGATAATGATGAGCTGAAAGCTGTAGTGGAAGCAAATTCATCTCAACCTATCACGAATTAGCATCAAGGTTTGACGTTACTATTCCAGAAATATTGGACCATTTGAAACAAATTGTCTGAGCAAAGAAGCTGGATATATAGGTACTATGTAAATTAAATGAGTATCAGAAGAGAAATTGTCTTGAAGCTTGCCTTTCTTTGCTGTCATGACATAATAGTGGCAAACCATTTCTACACTGTATTGTTATCTGCAATGAAAAATGGATTATTTTTGACAATTGAAAGAGTTCAGCACAATGGTTGGATAAAGATGAAGTGCCAAAACACAGTCCACAACTGAATATTCATCAAAAAAAAAAAAAAGCTAATGGTTTGTGTTTGGCGGCCCAGCATGGTATTAACCACTACTGCTTCATGAAACCAGGTCAATCTATTACAGTGGATGTCTACTACAACCAGTTGGATGAAATGATGAGGATGTTTGCAAATAAGTAGCTGAGATTGGTCAATAGAGACAGGCCAATACTCTTACAAAACAATGCTGGACCACATGTCGCACAAACTATACTGTTTAAACTGCAAGAAGCCGGACTTGGAAAACTCCCTGTCATTCACCATATTCACCAGACCTTGCACCAACTGACTGCCACTTCTTCCAGGCTTTGGACCACTTCTTAAAAGGAAAAATATTCAAGTCTCAACAAGCTGTGGAAAACGACTTTTGCGATTTTATCACCAGTTGCTCTCCAGGCTTCTTTGCTGCTGGCATAAACAAGCTACTGTTAAGATGGCAAAACTGTGTTGATAGTTTAGGTGCATACTTTGATTAATTGTATTGCTTCCTGTTTGAGATATAATAAACTACACTTTTGATTTGAAATTGGACATTTTTACTTAATGACCTTAATAGATACTAATACATATTGTAAATTGAAGGAATGAAGGTACGTATTTGCTGTAAAAATGGAAAAGGATCTGGAGCATAAACACTACTACCTAAGTATATTGTTATATAATATTTAAGTGTGTGTACATGTTATATATCTACATTATACATGCATCTGTATATGAATGCATATATACATGCATACACATGTATGTGCATACAAATATACACATATATACTACTCTCAAGTACATGCATATAGCGTAAACTTGTGATGTATACTTTGGTATCTTTGCTAGAAACACTAAATCATGCTTACTTCCTTCACATAACAAAACAAGGGCATTTATTTCTCTCTCAATTTTATGTTTGTTTGATTAAACTGATTTTTTTATCTTGGCAAAGTTGAATATCAACCATTGATATGATATGGTAGCATCTCAAGATTAGAGAAAATTAGATTTCTCAGGACCTAGATTTAGAAGAGTCCTAAGCAATCCACATTAGTAGATTTGAAGGCTGGAGGGTGCTCTGTCATATCAAGTCCTTGACTAATATGCTCAATGATACTGTTTTGTAAATGATCCATAACTTATTCTGTTTAATTTGTTAAAGTAAAACAAATTATGTATGAGCATATATCTGTGGAAGAAACAGTATATTTTAATAATAGTCCTTTATGTAGCTATAGCTTAAAACTGTGTTTCATTTCAAATACTAATATCATCAAATGATACTGTCATTGAATATCTGTTTACCCTGACCTAGACTAAGATTAATAATCCAGTTGATTTTAGCCATATGTGTCCTGAGAAGATACTAAATAATCATATACTACATTATGTGTTTGTTTGTACCAGCTACTTGTCATTCTAGTGAGAGAAAAGACATGATTCTGATGTACTGTAGTAAATTCTGATCATGAAATCAGCCTATTAGGAGACACCTTTGGAGATCAAGAATATCTTGCTAGAAAAACACATTTTTCTTTTAGTTGCTTGAAGACCTTTAAGTAATGCATACTACCAATAATCTAATCCAAATTATATATATTTTTTTACTTTCTCTCACAGGCACTGAACCAATAAATAGCACTAAAATTGCTGTTCCTTAGAGTTAAAAGAAATATAAAGATTCGTTTACATCAAAACATCACATGAAAAGAAATAGAAGATCTAAGAACTAAGATTCCAAACAAAACTACCCAGAGATATCCACATAATTGGTTGCCTAATTTATGGATCCATGAGTTTCCTGCAAAGTTATCAGCAGTGCCTAGCTCCCTGCATTGAGTTTCAGGAATTCATTTCATCAGGGAAGATTAAAAACTTTTATAAAGATTACACAGGAAAAGAAACTAAAATATTCTGGGTTTGAGAATCTAAATATTTCAAATTCATAACAGAGATAATGGTTCAAAAGCCAAAGTTTTGCTTATAAGAGTTGGGCATTTTGAAGGGAAAAAATGGTTTTAAGATTAAAAGGACTAAAGTCAAGAGGGAAGCAAGATAGAATTTATGCAAGCAACAACAGAAGGGTAAGAGACCGGAGAAAGGGTCAGATAGTCCCAACCTGGCAGTCTCCATTGAGGTTGCCACAGCTATAAGCAAGGCAGGGGTTTATCTCAGGAGGGCTGAAGGCAACTGTAGATAAAGGTATGAAAGGTATTCGGAATTGGCATCCTTTATTGGTTAGTCAGCTTCTGCCAGAGCAAGAAACAAGTTTTTAATGTCCTGATGAGAATGCATGAGAGGCTCTCATGTCCACAGTCTGCATATTCTATAGGGTAGAGAGGCAACAGCACTCCCTTTCATTGTGATATGTGGAGGGCTTCACCTCAGCCATGACTTTACATTCCTCCGTGCTTATTAAATAGAATAGATATACTTAGCTCAGCTCTAATTAACTACACCAAATAGACAAACCCTCCTTTGCAATGCCTCAGATGCTCATATCTCATGGAATACTCCTCAATCTTTATCGTGCAGATGCGTTACCTGAACATGTTATAAAAATGCAAATTCTGATTCCATAGATTGGCAGTGCAATCGGAGATTTAGTCTTTCTAACATGCTGCCAGGTGATGGCAGGTCATCAGTCCAAAGGTCACGTTTTGTCCTGGAAGGTCACACATGTCTCAACCCTGAATGCACATCAGACACATATGGTAATAAGTTAAAAACACCAACATCCTGACCTCAACACCCCTTTGCCAGAGACATTTTGCTGTAATGGATCTGGGGCAGGGAGATCCTCGTGATTTCTTACATGAAAATTGAGTAAGAACACTGGAGTAGAGAGTTGAAGCTGGGAAAACCTCCAGGACCTGCTTTTACATGAATCTGAAAAGATATCAGTGGGGGCAATACCTATCAAACTACCATCATCATTCTTCACAGATCTAGAAAAAATGGCTCTATGCTTTGTATGGAACCATAGAAGACCTTGTATAGCAAAAGCAATCTTAAGTAAAATGAACAAACTTGGAGGTATCAGTCTACCAGACTTCAAGCTGTACTACAAGGCTATAGTATAACTAAAACGGTATGGTATGGGCACAAGAACAGAGATATAGACCTTTGGACCAGGACTGAGAATCCAGAGATGAAACCATCTGCATATGGTAATCTAATCTTTGACAAAGCAGACAAAAATATACACTGGGGAAAAGAATCTCTTTTCAGTAGATGGTGCGGGGAAAACTGGATAGCTACATGCAGAAGATTGAAACTGGATCCCCACTTCTCACCTCTTACAAAAATCAATTCAAGATGGATAACAGACTTAAACCTGAGGCATGAAAACTTAAGAATCCTGGAAGAAGATCTTGGGAAGACCCTTTCAGACATTGGCCTAGGCAAATAATTTTTGAACAAGACCCCCAAAGCGATCACAGCAGCAACAAAAATAAATAAATAGGGCCTGATCAAATTAAAAAGTTTTTTCACAGGCAAGGAAACTATCATTAGAGTGAATAGACAGCCTACAGAATGAGAGAAAATATTTGCTCTCTACACGTCCAGTAAATGGCTGACAACAAGAATCTATCTAGAACTTAAAAAAATCAACAAGAAAAAAATCAAACAACTCTATCAATAAACGGGCAAAGGACATGAATAGAAACTTTTCAAAAGAAGACAGAATAATGGCCAGCAAACATATAAAAAAAATGCTCAACATCTCTAATCATTAGAGAAATGCAAATCAAAACCACAATGAGATATCGCCTAACCCCAGTGAGATTGGCCTCTATCAAAAAATCCCAAAACAACGAATGCTGGTGAGGATGTGGAGAGACAGCAACACTCTTACACTGCTGGTGGGACTGCAAATTAGTGCAACCTGTGGAAAAGAATTTGGAGATACCTCAAAGAGCTAAAAATAGAAATACCATCTGATCCAGCAATAGCACTATTAGGCATCTACCCCAAAGAGCAAAAGACATTCTATAATAAAGACATCTGTACCCGAATGTTTATGGCAGCACAATTCACTATTGTAAGGATGTGGAAACAACCCAACTGCCTGTCAATTCATAAGTGGATTATTAAAATTTGGCATATGTATACAATAAATATTACTCAATTATAAGAAATGACAGTGATCTAGCTCCTCTTATATTTTCCTGGATTGAACTTGAGCACATCCTCCAAAGTGAGGTATCACAAGAACAGAAGAATAGGCTCCATATGTACTCGCCATCAAATTGGCACTAACTAATCAACACTATGGTGCTCACACGGTAGCAACATTCTCCAGGGATTAGGGGGTTCGGGGCAGGGGGGGTCAACTCACAACTAATGGATGCGGTGAGTGTTGTAGAGGGGTGGGATATGACTCTAATCCCCGCTTGGGTGAGGCAAAGTCATAAAATGTAACCAAAATATTTGTACCCTCATAATATCCTGAAATAAAAAAGTAAAAAAATAATTCAGTGGAGGTAAGACTCTTCTGCCAATCCAAAAGTTGTGAATGTGAAACTCAGCTGTTATGTAAACGTAAACACACACACACGCACATTTTCTCAAGTTAATTCACAGGAAATGAAACAAAATTGTTATTTTTACTCTTATAACATTCATACTAATTTTACTTGGTGGTAAAATGAACATAATCAGTGTTTGGCCTTAAAAAAGTGTTAGTAAAAGCCAAAGTATCTTTGAAAATAAGTTGCCCTGGAATTAGCATGTATGATTTCTTAAATCTCTCATAATCATAAAACCAAATAAAAAATGATTAAATGACTAGGAGTGCTTTATTAAGTAGTAAATATTTCTATGTGTCTTGTTTTGTTTTGCTTAATGCTAACATGTAAATGATAATGTAACTCTGAAGCAATACTTTTTAATGGAAATTTCAGTTGTAACTTCTGTCATAATGTTATGGACTAGTAAGAAAACACTAAGTAACATTTTTAAGAAGATGGACTGCAAATAACAATCTGGAGGATTCTTACCTTTACTTATATCAAAAAAGCTTAAATTCTTTTATTATGAATTATTTCAGAATTGATCATTTAAAAATATATATTACAAAATAATCATATATATTTTGGGAGAATCTTTGAATATAAAACTTCAAGACTTTTAAGTGGTTCTTTATTCTATATCCCTGTACTACAGAAGACTACTCCTGTCTGATGAGAATTTAGTCTACTTTAAATTACCACCATAGAAATCAATTCATAATCCTCCCACACCATAATCAATTTGCATTTATTAATTCTCCATAATAAATTGCATTTATTAATTGTGTATTGTAAATATCTTCCACCTAATGCAATTTTGCCTTAACCAAAAACAAAAAAATACATGGTTGTTCTCAGTGTTAAAACTAATCACAGATATTAATAGTAAGAATTAATAATAAGAATTTGTTCCCCTGTAGAACAATTTTAGCTCATGAATGAAATATGTATATTTTTATTTCCATTTGTTTGCTCAGGATCTGTCGCCAGTTCTGGATAACATATCTATTTCCTTTTATGGTGGGATACTTCCCCCATTGCATATAGTCTGGGAGCCCTCCTTGAGCCTGGAATTTGTATTTTTAGTTGCACAATTTATTTGGTCATTTTCTAGGCTTAATTGCTACGGTAGATATTCTCTATTATCCAAAACCCCTTCCTTCATTGCGTTAGAACAAAGGGACCTCCCTCAAAAGGTCCCTCTTACAACAAATATCTGTCCCAGATCAGCTCATGCTCCTGAACTTTCAAGTTTCACACTGAAACTTGATCCATAACTCAGTCCCTCTCTTGGTGGATAGATTTAGATAGATAGTTATGGAGACACAGTCATTCGATTAGACACAACATTTTATTTAAGCAAGCATCTATTAATTGAAATTTACTGTAATTATACTAACTACACAGAAATTCATTTCCAGGATTTCTATGATCAAGGACCAGTGAGTATTCTAAAATTGCAAGTGTATGGAGTCATCATTGTATTTAGGCAATTTCTTCCTCGTTAAAATAGCAGAATATTTACCAACCCTGTAATAATAACTGTAGACTTGAGAAAGAGTCAAAATAAGGTGTGCACTTGATTAAAACAATCAAGTTTTTTACGAATTTTTAAATAAAGTAGTTTTTTACCTTTATAAGGGCAAATACTGTGTCATTGCAAATATCAAATCCTCTTTATTAAATCCTCATTTGAACTGGGGATGTGCCTGATACCTTTGAACCTCAACTTTCTTCCTAAAAAATGAAAATAATTTGTGTTATTAAGTGGTGATGCTATTTTCCTTTTGAATACTGTAATATTTAAGAGGAAAATAATTTATCATGATTTTCCAAATCTGTATTGTTCTAATGGAAAATCTGGAAACATAGAAAAGAATTAGCTGAATTTTTGAAATAATTGCATTAGATGATAATTTAATGTTTAATTTGTCTGTCCCCATGGACAAACAAATGAAACACCTCAAAGTCTTGTGTTATTAAATATCTATTCTATGCCTTTAAGATTTAAGTAGAAAATGACATGAGAATAAATATTTTTCTTTTCTGAAAACATTAAAGTGTTAGAAGAATAGGCCATTTTAAAATTATTTATCAAATAAGAGTAAACATCTATGAACATCTACAATGTTTTAATTAGTCATTCTTCAAATTATATTATCTTATTATAATGTGTTGGAAGATGTAGCTGGATTCAAGATTTCTGATTTGTGCAAACCTTTGCTTTTAACTAAGAGTACTTGTTTAAGCAAGGATGTGGATATTTTATCAATCCAAGTAGCGCACTATTTTTAATATTTTATTATGAAAATTTTCAGACATATAGCATAGTTGAAAGAATTCTACAGTGAACACTATATACTTATCATCATTAATACTTCACTTTTAATATTTGTTTTATAACATATTGATCTATCTCCCTATAGATATATCAATCTATCTTACAGTTTGTAAATATCAAGGTATCAGTAATCTCCTCCCCCACCACCAAATACCCCAACATGGATATTACCTGGAAATCATGGAGGTTTAAGTTTTTTTTTTTATTTTGATGTAAAATTTACATACAATGAAATACACAAATTCACTGAGTGTTGTCAAACGTAATCATCAGTGTAAACCCAAATCACAATTAAGACATAAAATTTTGCTGTCAATTAGAAAGTCACCTCATGCTCCTTCCTACTGAATCATTTCCCTCTTCTCCCAAAGGAAATACCATGCCGGTATTTTTATCATCGGTTAGTTTGCTGATTTTAGAAAGTCAGATCTTTCAAATCATGTAGTATATAGTCATTGTGTAAATATTCTTTCATTTTCAGCATTATGTCTCAGAGATCTCTTCATGTTATTGTACATGTCAGTATTTCATACCTTTGTATTTATGAGTAGTGTTCAATTTTAATAGACAAATGTTTGTATGGACATTTCTTTATTTATTTTTTCTTTTTTTGACACCTTGAAGAGCAGCCATTTCTTTATTGATGGTCACTTGGGCTCTTTCTAGTTTTTGATAATTTATCATAAATAAAACTTATCTAGACATTTATGAACAACTTTTTCTGCACCATTAGCATTTTTTCTGAGTAGTGCAAAATTTTACATTATCATCAAATGTGGAGAGTTCAGATTGTTCACATCCTTGGCAACACTTGGTTTTGTAGATCTTTTTACATTTTAGTCATTTTTTTGTGGGTGTGTATTTGTATTTCATTATAGTTTTAAAGTACAAGTCCCTGAGAACAATTCATATTGAAAACTTTTTCACATCCTTATTGACCATGAATTTCTGAAATGTTCATTCACATTTTTCCTCATTTTCTTAACTTTTAAAAAATGACTTATAGTTGTTATTTATATGTCTTAAATACCTATACTTGCTCAGGTATGTATTTTGCTAATATTTTCTCCCAGTCTGTGGCTTGCATATTCATTTTCTTCATAATGTATTGTAATATGCAGAAGTATTACTTTTAATGAAGTCTAGTTCATCAGTTTATTAGGTTTTTTTTTTCTGTAACCTGTTTTAAAATTTTTGCATGCATCAAGGCACAAAGATAGTGGCCTATATTTTCCTTTAAGGAGTTTATCACTTCACCTTTACATTTTTATCTGTGGCTCATCATGAATTTGTTTGCAGTAGTAAGTGGCGGTCACACTTCCTAGGCCTCCTTCTACAGAGTCAGTCCCTGACTCAGCCTTGCACCATGAGCAGAAGTGATTTGTGACACTATCAGGTTGATATTCTTAAGAAGCAGATTTGCTTTTCCACCATCGCTTTCCCTTCCTACCATCTTGATGCAGATGACCATTATTACTTTAGAAGACATTATTATAAATAATGAAACCGAGTTTCTAAATCACCCCTTACAAGAGACAACCTGTCAATCTGGGATTTTCATGAATGAGAAATAAACTTGTATTAGGTTTGATCCATTGTATATGTTTGGGTTTGTTTATGATAGCAACTAATATTACTATAAAACACCCTGATGCTACTACAATGCCTTACCCCCAAGTGGGAATTGATGACTGGGTGTAGCTCACAAACGAGTGTTGTTTTCACACACTATCTGGTAATCCAAAAAGAAATAAATAAAAGTAAAGTTAATGGTTGGACCTGTTTTTAATGGCTAATTTCATGTCCCATATTGAAATGCTATGTCAAAGGAGTCATAAAAATTATCATTTGCATAAGATAGCTAAATTAAAATATATTAACTGAAAGGACTTGCTACAACTTTATGCAACTTCATAAGGCAGTCTTCTTATCATTTCTCTTGGGAAATTGAGGTATGGGACATTTAGATTGGCTATTGCAATGGTGATATTGGTTATCCCAGTTCCCTGGTCTTAGAAATATTATAGCATGGGAAAAATTATGCTATGTTGCCCTTTGCTCCATAGTGCCCCCCAAGTGCTAGAATGAACACAGTATGCAAGTGTAATCTGCTCTTGAAAACTCTAAGCAGACTATAAAATTAAACATTCTACATCAATAATCTCTGCATATCTATAGCATTACGTTATAAATGGTATCGCATGCATTTTGGAACAGCATGCATTCTGAGGTCATCAGTTCCATAGGATACTAATAGTTATGTAAGAAAAAAAAATTAAGATTTCCATCTTAAATTTAGGAAAGGCTGATTTAAACAACTATGTTGATTCTTTGCAATTATACTTCCTCTGGGCATGCTTAAAATTATTCTCATGGGCAAGAACACACAGAAAATGGCAGGGAGAGTAATTGAAGAAGCATATGGCCTGGGTTCATTCCTTCTTGCCCAATCTGTTGCCAGCTTAAATGTCACATCTTGATCAATGCTTTCTCCCATCACAAACTGCTAATTTTCTTCAGTTACTTTCCACTATGTTTTCTTTTCGTAATAGCATTTGCCACAATTTTAAATTATTTATTTATTCACTTTTTTATGTCCTTTCTTCATTCAATAGAAAGTTGCATTAGAACAGAAACCTTAGCTATCATATACATAACTCTGCATCTGCTGTTACCAACTTCTCTCTTCTCATGATCTCCCTAATCGATTCTAATTGGACTCCATCCTGTCTCCATTCCTGAAATAGGGCTTATCAAGAATAGTGATGGCTTACATCTTGTCAAATCTATTGCCATCTTTCCTTAGGTGAGCTCATGCAGTCCCATTTCTTGCTATAGTTTTGCTAACTGACTCCACATCTACGTTTCCACTGCCTCACGTCTGCCTTTCACATTTATATCCAGCCAGTTATCCACTGTTTGACATTTCCACAAATGTATATGTGTCTGAAACACACACACAGAAATAAGCCTTTATTTTTTTCCTCTTTGTCTCATACTCTTCAGTGTATCAGTAACATGCCCAAGCTTTTTGCAAAATACAACCTAAATCTAATTTTTAAAAAATAACCATACCTTAATACTCAAGTCAAAGATACTATCACTCACTCCTATAATAATACAAAAGTCTCCTCTTAGTCTTCTTGCTTCTGGTTGCTCCCGCTTCACCCAGCACATCATTTTTCACAGAGCATCCATTATCCTGGCAAAAGCACAGATTACATTCTCACTTCACCATTTATGTGTATATACACACACACATGCGTATGTATACATGCATATATATGCATGTGTGTATATGTATGAGGTCTGTCCAGAAAGTATCCAGCTGTAGTTAATATAATACCCAGCCATTGTTAATATAATATATAATATTACATGTCTGGATACTTTCTGGAAAGACCTCATAGAATTTAAATTTCATTGAAACATTTTAGACACATCAGGGCAAATAGTTATTAATAATGTAGTATGAATCATATTCAGATGAGTCAAAATAAATAGGTTGAATTAAGGAGGGAATGAGAATTGAGAAAATATAAACTGATCTCATGACCTTTATTAGAGAAGAAATGGAAGAAAACAGTGATATTTTGAAACAGAGAGGGTTAGAAGTTTATATTACATGTTTTCATTATGATAGATAAAGAAACAGGTGAAAGTGAGAGACCAAATACTGATGAGAGAAAGTGACTGATTTTGCAGGGTCCCAGATGAGACATGAGATGGTGGCTTCCATCATGTCTCTCTTTGTTCATCACTTTATATGGGCAATTTATAAGTGACTCCCAGGGATAAAACTAAAGTTTCCGGTAACTTTTGTCATTGAGGGATGCAGCTACAGAGCTAGAATAAGAATTTCCTAGTACCTATCTCTTCAATTTAAGTGAATTTTAACTTCTCAATTTTTAAATCCGATTTAAAAGATGGATTATAAATATGACTTTGACCTATGAAGCTTATTCTAAAACATTAATATCGATAAAAAGATTATCTTGCAGGGGTAAAAAAATCTTGTGGACTAACAAAAGGCACCAAGACAACTGTAAAGAAACAAAAGAAAAACAACAACAACAACAGAAGCTTTGACCAGGAAAACACTGAGCATGGGTTCTGTTAGACATGGCATGAAAGCAGCCATTTCTTTCCAAAAATTTAAGGAAAACACAATACACATAAAATACGGTATATTGAAAATGTTTTACTCTGACAAGGAGAATATGAAGCCCTGGTTGATTAAATACTCCTTTGTTTTTCTTCTCTCTTCTAAAATCACAGTGCTTTGTATGGCTGAAGAGAGAGAGCTTGCTGTAGTTTCATGGATGTTAACTGATCCCTCTTAAAATCTGAGTATAGTTTCAAAGTAGACCTTGGAGTGATTTCTACTGTAAATGAGAAGAACAAAATACAATGCTGTTGTTGAATACACCAAACATATTGAAAGCACACTTGTTTAAAAAGAGGATGTAATTGTACTTTACAATTTTATACTATTCTTTATATATTGACAAACATTTTTGTCAAGTTTGATAGCTTTTTCTTATTAACTTCAAAAAAGGAATGTCATTTTAATGATTCCAGTGTACTCTGAAATTCACACCTGCAGTATAATGTATGCATTCAAATATAATTACATTTTTCATAATTACTCCATCAGTCATTTGATGTTTTTAAATCTTATTTTAAATGTGTGTATTACAGTTCCCAAAATAAGAAGTCTTTCTAATTATAAGTTTTACATTAAAATTTCCTCCAATTATTACTTTTGCCATTGAAATATTATTAGTTTAGTGGCTCCATTCTAATTATATTTGCCTCATTCTCCAGTTGACCTTTATTAAAAGTTTAATAGAAAGGACATTTTAATAGAAGGGCTATTTTTCCATGCTTAACTTGATTCCAATTTTGCATATATTTTGGCTAGGGATATTTTTCTACTGTATTAATTTGATAACAAAGAGAAATATTGTATGATAAACACAAAAGGTAATCTGAAAATTTTGTGTATATGGTAAAAATAAAATATAATACATCACACATTCTATTTAATATAAAATTAATATTGTAAATTACCACATATAAGTGGAAGTTTTGTTAGTAATCACTTTATCATTTATACTTTCTATGATTCATGGAAATCACTGATTCTAGATGTCATTATTCATTTTCTAAAATAAATCATCTTTATTAAAGGTTTTGGATTTTGGAGGAAATGACTCCAAAAATATTTGTGCAGAAATGTGACATTAATAATATTTTTACAAGTATGCTTTTTAATTTGACAAAATATTCTCTAAAATTAGTACATGTGCTAAAGTATGTTTTTTTCAAAACAGAAAATTTAAAGCATCTTAAAAGTTTAAAAGAATGAGTATTAACACTAAACACCATGAGACTACCATCAGCTTGCTGTTCTCATGCTATTTTCTAATCTTAACCTCCAGCATTTAACATAGCTCACTACATCTTCCTTCGTATACTTTTTTTACTTGTCTCCCCAAGACCTCAGAATCATAATGTCTACTCTCCTCCCACTCCACACATCCAATCTATCAAGAAATCCTATTGCCTTACCTTCAAAACATAAAATTTCTGACCACATCTTACCGTCTCCATAGGGCTTAGCTGCTAGCATCTCTCTCCTGGATTAATGCAAGTATATTCAAATAAGTTTATCTTGTCCTCTCTTTCCTCAGCCCCCAGCCCCACTCCACATACAGTCTAGTCTCAATGGAGCAGCTGAAGTAATCCTTTTACATCTTAAATTGATCTTGCCACCTTCCTATTTACAAGCCTGCAAGGACTCCCCATTTCTTTCACAGTTAAAAGTAAATGTCCTTAAAATGCCCCATAAGACTCAACACAATCTGGTTTTCCTTTATTTTGCTATTGCATTTACATTAGGCTTTTTATTTATTTCAATTTTTAAAAATTTCAGAATATGATGGGTGTGCAAACATTTTGGTTACATATATTGCCTTTGCACCACCCAATATTAGGCTTCGTGCTCTCTGCTCTAGGCCACCAGCCTCCTTGCTGAACCTCAAATAAACCAGGCATACTTTCGTTTTTAGAGTTTTGCTCTATCTGTTCCCTCTTCCTGGAGCGTTCTCTTTTTCTTTTCTTTCTTTTTTTTTTTTTTTATTTTTTATTTTTTTGAGACAGACTCACTCTGTTGCCCAGGCTAGAGTTGAGTGCAGTGGAGTCAGCCTAGCTCACAGCAACCTCACTCAAACTCTTGGGCTCAAGTGATCCTCCTGTCTCAGCTTCCCAAGTAGCTGGGACTACAGGCACGCACCACCGCGCTCGGCTAATTTTTTTCTATATATTTTTAGTTGTCCAGCTAATTTATATCTATTTTTAGTAGGGACGGGGTCTTGCTCTTTCTCAGGCTGGTCTCGAACTCCTGAGCTCAAAGGATATACCTGCCTCAGCATCACAGAGTGCTAGGATTACAGGCGTGAGGATTACAGGAAGGCACCCTGCCCCTTTCTGGAGTGTTCTTCCCTTAGGTATCTGATCCCCTAACTTGTCCATTTCCTCTCATTTCTCCAATGTACGCTGTCAATAAAATTGATTCTGACCACACTATTAAATATTGCAACTTGGCCTTCCCCTGCGCTCATAATTCCTTTGTTCTTGTCCTATTTTGACTTTTCTCCCAGCAAGTTAGCACCTGCTAACACACTTTTCAGTTTCATCTTTTGCTTTATCTGCCTTGCCCCACAAGAAAGCAGGCTACGTGGCTGCAGATAATCTTGGTCTTACTTATTTGTTGATATTTTGCAACAATTAGAAAAGTAAACGGCAATAGTGAATACTTGAAAATGTGAAAGTCCAAAATTTTAGTTAAGGTATTTGACTTGCCTATGTATAAAAATCTTTTTTTTTCTGTCATGTAAAATTTGAAACTCATATCCAATGTGCACATTTAACACTATGGTGAATACAGTAATTTAATTAATCTACTTACCGATTTAATAATAAATTTTGCATATTATTAAAAAAATCTGGTTATGAAGTAATTTTGTAAAGAAGAAAGAGAGGTGGAATAACCATTTGCTGAAAAATAACGATTCAGGATTCATATATTTACTTAAATCAATTATCTAATATCATTTAGGTAAAGTAGGTAAAATTCTTTCACTCTACATGTACATGTAGCTGACAGACTGCATTTTGCCTTTTTTAACTCTTGAAATTCTGCAGTTAGTGTTTGGTTTCCTATTTTTTACATGTATAAAAAATTTTATTTTGTAAAACAGCACTACACAGTGGATTGAAACATTATATTTGATCACAATTATTTATTGCCCTTTAAACATAAATACAAAATAAGATGTTTCTTCTTCTATCTCAATGATTATCTCCATTCGTGAAAAAGAACTTTAATAACACCTGCTTTTGATGAATGTGGTGAGGATAAAATGAGTTCATGCAAGTTAAACATTTAGTAGCTTCTTGACATTTAAAAAGTGTTAAAATTTTGGCTATTATTATTTTTATTGGTATATCAATCCAGTTTCAAAAGAATTAAAGTTCATAGAAATGCTTCATTCTATACTTTTTGAAGGATTTTTTTTGACTATCATTATTCTTAGCAGGACAGTAAAATTTATTTAGAGTAAATGATCATCATATTAGAGAAAAAAGTATATGCATTTTTGTAATTGAGTGTACACTATAATTATCACTCTTCACTTAAAATTACTATCTTACAAGGCATATTTGGAATTTGGAAGGTCCCATTTATCTTTAGAGAGATTCATATGTTATCACTGATTGTGTTTCATCACTGATCATATTTTGGAAACCAGGAATTAAATGAAGGAATGTGTTTGTTGAATACACATACAGATCCCTTGTATTGTGATCTGAAGTTATTAGAGGAATATGATGAACATCTATACAAACACACACATATATACATATATATAGCTATATAATGAAGGTAATCTAAAGTTTACATAGAATGTAACTTTTTGGAAAATTTTTCAAATAAGTTAATAATAATGACAAGATATAAAGAAGCAAAATGTCAACACTTAATAAATTAGTTTTATAGTATCTGTTTTAGAACCATAATGAGCAGAGACATAAAAGAATGAAGTATATTATGAATTTTGTAGCTAATGGGATCCATACAGAATCACATATTGGTAAGATTAGTAAGATTATTTTGAGAGAGAGATTTCAATGCTTTTAAGACAATTACCATTTTAGTTTCTTTCTTTCACCTAAGAAAGAAATAATTATCTATATCTTTATTATGTAAAAATAAATACATTACAGATTTTCCTATGGTTCAACTTAAGAAAAATCTTTAAATAAAGTCAAAAGCATGGTAGTTTTAGACAAGTTAGATAAAAGAAAGACAGACAAAGAATTGATGCTCTTATAATAAATAATAATCTCAATATACTTAGTGAACAAGGGGAATATATTTTTTATTGACTTTTTTTTTTTTTTTGAGGCAGAGTCTTGCTCTGTTGTCCAGGTGAGAGTACTGTGGCATCAGCCTAGCTCATGGCAACCTCAAGCTCCTGGGCTCAAGTGATCCTCCTGCCTCAGTACCCCAAGTAGCTGGGACTACAGGTGCACACCACCAGACCGGCTAATTTTTCTATTTTGAGTAGAGATGGGGTCCCGCTCTTGCTCAAATTGGTCTTGAACCCCTGAGCTCAAGCTATCTTCCTTCCTTGGCCTCCCAGAGTGTCAGGATTTACAGGTATGAGCCACCATTCCCCGCCTTTTCTTTTCTTTTAATTTTTATTTTGAAATGCAAATTCACAGGACATTTAAAAAACAGTACAAAAATTGCATGTAATCTTCATACAAATTTTCCTCATTGATATACAACTTAAATATAGTGCAATATTAAAACCAGAAATTTTGGGCCAGGTGCAGTGGCTCATGCCTGTAATCTTAGCACTTCGAAAGGCCGAGATGGGAGGATTGCTGAGGTCAGGAATTCGAGACCAACCTGAGCAAGATCCCCCTCATTACAAAATAGTAAAATTAGCTAGATGTGGTGGTCGCGCACCTGTAGTCCCAGCAACTTGGGAGCCTGAGGCAGGAGGATCACCTGAGCCCAGGAGTTTGAGGTTTCAGTGAGCTATGATGACATCACCATACTTTAGCCTGGGAAGAAGACGACCCTGGCTCAAAACAAAAACAAACAAAATCCCAGAAATTTTGCACTGATAAGGGTATGTATAAAATTGTATGCCTTTTCAATACCAATTATTTCAATAGCAATTATTGCTAGAGGTAGTAGGGGCTGTACTTCCTTTAACAGAACAAATGGGGGGATTACATGAGGCTCTCATTATATAAAGGGATATATAAAACCAGACATCTGACTATTTTTTACAAATTACTTGTGAGAAGATCCTGTGTTATCTTCTGTAAAACTTTCCTTTCAGAAACTTTCAGAATGCTAAACGGATTCTAATCCCAGTTCATGTGATAACTTCTACCTTCTTAGGCTTTATACTTTATACCATTTGTTAGACTATAGAAGTGTTATGGAGGTCCAGTAAGTTTCAAATTATTCAGAAGATAGCAAAAGACAAGAGGATATCATCCATCTTGTTGAACTTGATTTTTCCCCTTGAAAGGAAGTTATGAATGACATGCTTATCTGATTTTAGAAACATGGTACAATGTATGTACATACATGGCACTATAATTAAATTATATTTGTAAAATGCTTGCTTTTAAAGCCTCAGTAATGTTTTTCTAGAATTTCTTATTTAAAAACACAATATCTCTTAATATTCATGAATAATTTCCTAAAATAGCATTAAGATTAATTTTATATTACTTTATTCTTACCACCATCAAGGGAAAATATAATGTATCCTCTTGAGGGACTTCCAGTCATTACGGAAGTTGAGTGGCTTGGCTTGAGTGATAGTTATTATATATCATATATACAGAGCCATAAACGTTATGTGGCACCAAGGAGAATAAAGAAACACCTTAACCTAAGGGATTTGCTTTCAATGTAGACTAGTAAGAAAAAATAAAAATCTATAACATTGATATTTTTATGTACAGGAAGATTTTATCACATAGAAAATCTCTGAAATATCAAGAAATATTGAAATAAGAGTGAGCTCCTAAATACAATTGATGTTGTGATATTTAAGAAACATAAAAGTAGCAGAGGAAGAATATAAAGATATCACTCGATCAAAAAGTCAAAATGGAGATGTTCAGGAGTATGAGCTTAGAAAAATATATCCCAGTAAAAAAAAAGTTAAATTTCAGTGAACTGTAGGAATAGCTACATCTACATGTGTGTGTGTGTGTGTATATATATATATATATATGTATATATATATATATGTAGAAAAAGACACATATGTATAAATATGCATATTTGCAATTATATGCAAGTGTATATAGTAGTAGATCAAAAGGAGAAATAAAAATCTCCAACATAGTTTCTGAATAGCTAAGAAAAATCTCAAGATCCATTTCTAAAAACAGATCATGTCTTTATAAAATAAGGAAGGATAGTTCCTTTATTAATAACATTGATGTTTCATTGATATTATAAGAAATATATACCTCATTCCTGAAGTGGTCAATATGTTTAAAGATACAATAAAATAATGGCCCTTACATTCAAAAAATTGAAATGATTGCCATTATTACTAGTATTATATAGTATTAATCTGAAATTTTCATCTGGCTTTTTCTACCTCCCAAATTTCACATAATATAGGACTTTTCTTTTTTAATTATGTTCCTGACACACTGAACTTTTAAGTGCTCAGATGGCAAGGTTTGTTCTGTATCAGTTTCCTACTTCTTCTTCCTCAACTTTCAGCTTTCAGAAGTCTATCTAAAGTATTCCTGTCCACCTGTTATTAACTATCATATCGCTCTATTAATTTCATCCATAGCACAAGCAGTTTATGATTTATTATTTATATATTAATACTCAAACTTATTTGGGATATTCTGATCACACTCAGATGAAAATGTGCATTTTCAAGAAATTATTTATATTCCTCTCTCTACATATTTTCTCCCTCCATTGAGTGTTCTTCCATTTTAATTCTACCTTTGTTTCCATAAGGCTCAGATGCATCTGTCATGTGGAATTTAGAAGGATTCTAACATGGTTCTCTACAAATCATGCATGTAAGGTGTCACATTCTTGATCCCCATCATCCATAATTTAAAAACTAATCAAATTTATGTGTAGAGGTCTGGGTAAAATAATTATTTTTGAAGTTTCTTAAATATAAATTTAATATATAACAGAAAACTTTGTGACTATTCTTCCATTCATAGCTATTCCTAACAAAATCCTAGCTCTTTTTTTAAATATATATAGACAAGCTTACTCTAAAACTTACATGAAAAATAAAGGAAATAGAATACCTGAGACAATATGGAAAGGAACACAGTGGGAGGAATAACCCTCCCTGATTTGATGACATTATATAGCAACTATGTTCAGATTATTCATTACTGGTAAAGGGGTAGACATGAATAAATGAAACAAAATACAGAGCTCGGAAAGAGCCCACAACTACACCTGCAGCCAACTGATTTGTAACATAGGTGCAAATGCAATTCAATAAAGCAAAGGCAGCTTTTCAACAAATAGTCCTGAAGCAATCGGACATACATAGGCAAGAAAATCAACCTCAACTTAAACGTCATACTTTATACAAAAACTACCTCAAAATGGATAACATTTAAATGTAAAACAATAACTGTAAAACTTTTAGGAAAAATAAGATAAAATCTCTGGGACTATTATGGTCGGAATCTTTAACATCCCTCCATCAAAAATGGACAAATCCAGCAGGCTGAAAATCAGTAAGGAGGGAGTTGAACTCAACAGCACAATCAATCAACGGGATATAATTGGCAACTATAGATGACTTCATCCAATACAAGCAGATTATACATTCTTCTCAAGGGCATATGGAACAATTACCAAGATAGACCACATTCTATGCCATAAAACGAGGTAAAAAATTTTTAAAACATAGAAGTTATGCAATGTCTACTCTTGGACAACCAATGAAATAAAACTGGAAATTAATAACTGAAAGATAGTTGGAAAATCCCAAAAACATGGATATTAAACAACATACCTGTATATAACAAAGAAAAATCTCAAGATGAATTTTAAAATATATTGAACTAAATGAAAATGAAAATACTGGCTATCAAAATTTATGAGATACAGTAAAAGCAGTACTTAGAGGGAAATTCATAGCATGGAATGTATATATTAGAAAATAAATTATATAAGCTTCTACCTTAGAGAATTAGAAAAGGAAGTGCAAATTCGATCCAATATTAGCAGAAAGAAAAAATACTAAAAAGTAGAGCAGAAATCAATGAAACAGAAAATAGGAACTTGAAACAGAAAATGTCTGAAACAAAATGCTGGTTCTTTGAAAATGTCAATAAAATTGATAAGCCTCTAGCCAGACTACCTACAAAAGAGTGAGACCCAAATTACTCATATCAGAAATGAAGGAGAGGACATCACTATGGATCCATGGGCCATCCCATGGATCTTAAAAGTATAATAAAGGATTTTTATGAACAATTCTATGCTGACAAATTTGATAATCTAAATGAAATGTACCAATTCATTGAAAGATACAATCGCCAAAACATACATGAAAAAATAACATGAACAGGCCTTTATCTATTTAAATTAATGAATCAATAATTAATAACTTTTCAAAACAGAAAACACCAGGCTCAGATGTGTTCACTGGTGAATTCTACCAAGCATTTAAGGAAGAAATTCTATCAATTTTCTACAATCTCTTCCAGAAAATAGAAGAAGAGGGAATACTTCTCAACTCATTCTATGAGGCTAACATTGCCCTAATGCCAAAACCAGATGTACATATTACAAGAAACAAAAATTATAAACCAGTATCTCTCATGAAAATGGAAGAAAAAATCCTCAACAAATCTTAACAAATTGATTCCAACAGAATATAAAAAGAATTAAACACCAGGACCAAGTGGTATTTTTCCCAGATATGAAAGGCTAGCTCATATTTGAGTATCAATTAATGCAGTCCTTCACCATCAACAAGCTAAATAATAAAAATCACATGATTATATCAATAGATGCAAAAAAAAGAGCACTTGACAAAATTCAACATCCATTCATGATTAAAAAGCTTTCAGTAAGAGGGGAATGTATTCAACTTGATAAGAATATCTGCAAAAAACCTAACATCGTACTTGCTTGGGAGAAACTCAAGCTTTGCTATTAAGATCACAAACAAGGTGAGGGTGTTCCATTACCACTGCTTTTCAGCACAATAAGAGTGAGAAGTTCTAGCTAATACCATAAGACAAGAAAGGGAAATAAATAAAAAGCAGACAAATTGCGGAAGAAGAAATGATTGTCTTTTGTTTGTACATGGCAAGATTATCTATGTAGAAAATCCTAAAGAATTGACCAAAAACTTTTAGAACTAATACGTGATTATAGTAAAATGGCAGGATATAAGGCTAATATACAAAAATCAATTAGTTTCCTATATACCAGCAATGAACAAGTAAAATTTCAGATTTAAAAAAAATACTACCATGAATATTATCACCCCCCAAATAAAATGCTCAGGTATAAACCTAACAAAATATGTACAAACAAGGTCTATATAAGGAAAACTATAAAACTTTGATGAAAGATATTAAAAAGGACTAAAAAGAAGAAATATTTCATGTTCATAGATACACAATATTGCCAAGATGTCAGTTGTTCAAAATTTGATCTATGGAGTCAATGCACTCCAAATCAAAATCCCAGAAAGTTATTCATTCGTATTGACAAACCGATTCTAAAGTTTACATGGAGAGGCAAAATATCCAAAATAGCCAGTTCAATATTGAAGGAAAAGAACAAAGTCAGATGACCGACATTACCTGACTTCAAAACTATACTATAAACTATAATAATCAATACAGTGTGATATTGGTGAAAAAACAGATTAATGTGATGGAATAGAGACATAGACCCACATAAATAGAGTCAACTGATATATAATGAAGGAGCAAAGGTAATACAATAGAGCAAACATAGTCTTTTCAACACATGGTGCTGGATGGAACAACTGAACATCCACTTTGCAAGAAAATGAATAGACATATACCGTATATCCCTCACAAGAATTAAATTATAAACCGAAATGTAAAACACAAAACTATAAAACTCTTAGATGAAAGCTGAGCACAGTGGTGCAGGCCTATAGTCCCAGCTACTCAGTAGCTAGTGAGGCAGGAGAACACTTGAGTCCAGGAGTCCAAGTCCAGTCTGAAAAACAGAGCGAGACCCCATGTCTAAAAAGAAAAAAAAAAAAAAACACTCCTAAATGATAACATAGAAGAAAACCCAGATGACATTGGGTATGGTGATGACTTTTTAGATACAACACTAAAAGCACTATCCATTAAAGAAAGAACTGACAAATGAGGCTTTATTAATACTAAAAACTTTAGTTCTGTAAGACAATATTAAAAGAATGAAAAGACAAGCCACAGATTGGGGGAAAATATTTTCAAAAACACATTTGATAAAAGACTAGTATCCAAAATATACTAAGACTTCTTAAAATTCAATAAGAAAATGAATGACCCAATTTAAAAAAAAAATGGACAAAGACTTGAACAGACACCTCATAAGAAAAGATACATAGGTAGTAAAGATGCTATGAAAAGATGCTAAACATCATGCATCATTGGGGATTTGCAAATTATTATAACAATGATATACTACTACACACGTATTAGAATGGCCATAATCCAACACACTGACAATACCAAATGCTGACGAAGATGTGGATCAAAAGGAACTCTCATTCATTGCTGGTGGGAGTGCAAAAACAGTGTAGCCACTTAGAAAGACTGTTTGGCAGTTTTTAGAAAGCGAAACATACTCTTGCCATAGAATTTAGCAATTACACTGCTTGGTATTTACACAAATGAACTGAAAACTTATGTCACACAAAAACCTGCACATGGTTGTTTATAGCAGCTTTATTCATAATTACCAAAACTTGGAAGGAACCAAGATATACTGAAGTAGGTGAATGCAAAATAACCTCTGGTACACCCAAACCATATAATATTATTTAGCACTAAAAAAAGAGCTATCGAGTTATCAATACACATAGAGGAACATTAAATTCATGTTACTGAGTAAAAGAATCCAATATATGGCTACATATTGTATGATTACAACTAAATAAAATTCTAGAAAAGGCAAAACTGTAGAGACAATAAAAAGATTAACAGATGCCAAGGATTAATGAATAGAGCACAGAGGATTGTTAGGACAGTGAAACTATTCTGTATGATACTACAATGTCCAAAACTACAGAAAGCACACCATCAAGAGAAAACCCTATGAAAAATACAGACATTGAGTGGTGAGGTGTCAATGTAGGTGCATTATAACAAATACATGACTGTGGTGCAGGATATGAATAGTAAGAAAGGTTGTGCATATGTAGGGGGATGGGGTATATGGGAACTCTGTAATTTTGCTGCGAACATAAAACTGCTCTAAAAAAAAAAGTTTACTGATTTTACAAAAATGGAGTGGGCTGTTTATACGGGCAGTAACCTGTTTAATCTCATGTGAGTTATTCTGTGCAGAAAGCCAATGTCAATAGGCCACACACTGTATGAATTCATTATATAGCATTATCATAGTGACAAAATTATGAAGATGGAAACATATCAGTATTTACAGTAGCAGGGATAATGGTAAGCAAGGGGTTAGATGTGACTGCAAATGAGTAGCCAGACGGGGACCTTTGTGTTGAAGAAATAGTTCCATAGGTTGATTGTCACAGTGGTTACATGAATCTACACACATGTGATAAAATGGCACAGAACCTCACACATACACATCACATGAATGTCAATTCCCTTCTTTGATATTATATTATAGTTACATTAAATATAACCATTGTAGGAAACTTGGTGAAAGGTACACAGATCTTTCTGTACTCTTTTTGCCATTCCTGTAAATTTACAATTATTTCAAAGTAAAAAGATAAAAAAATAGTTTATGACTATACACTTTCAGTCTAATGACAGGAAAAACTATAATTTAAAAAATATCCTTAGAGATTTTGTGTTTGTAGGCATATCAGAGGTCCTCAAGACGACCTGAGGGACTCACAGGATTCAGCACATAGTTGTACTCACAGCTGTGATTTATTCACAAAAGGATACAGAGCAAAACCAATGGAAAGAAAAGTTACATGATGCAAAATCTGTGGAAAACAGGCTCAATTTTCAAATGATCCTCTTCCAATGGAATCACACAGGACATACATAATTTCCCCAAGCAAGAAAACACATGTGAAATGTCAACTGGGAAGCTTGTTACAGAATCATCACCCACAGTTTTTATTTGGCCTGGTCACATAGGCAGACTCTGTCTGGGATGCACAAAAACTTGAGACTCCCAGACAGAAAGCAGGTGTTCAGTATAAACTGCATGGCTTGCCCAAACAGTTTAGCCTGAATGAGCACTCATTATCAGTTAGGGTGTAGGAATCCTCCTGAAATCCACATTCCCAGATGCCAAACAAGGGCCAACCTCGCAAGCAGACCTTTTCAAGGATAGCTGTTTAGACCTGCTATTTTAATACTTTTATTCTCAGTAGGGTCATACATATTGTAAAATTAAGCATTATGAGAGGCCAGTATTCATGTTATGAGAAAAGAGAAATACACATATGGATTGGAGGAGGTTGATAAATGCTAGGGTGAACCCTGTAGCATTGGTTTAGAATGAAAGATATCAACATACACTCATTATTTTTTTAAAAAAATCCATTTATCTAGCCACCCACCTTCCTACCAACCTACATACCCACAGTTCCTTTTGTTAAAGGGATCTAACTGCAGTGGCACTCCAGTAAGGAAGGAATACATCAAGAAATTATATCGTGCTTCTCAAAAATATTCCTCATGTAAAAGAACAAAGAATTTTTGAAGAAATTATCTATTCCAAGGCTGGGAGAAAGCAAACTTGGAACATTTTATTAAGCCAGAAAGTAAGAAAATACCATTAAAGATGGGGGAGGGACAAGTCAGTTTAAAGTAGCTCCCACTGGCCAATTCTGGGACAATTTCAGCATGCAAATGTAGAGTAAAAGCAAGATTTAAATCTTCTGGGTGAGCTTACAGTAATTATAACTAGATAAATAAATACATAAATAAAGGCGTGTACAAGAATAATAGACTTTAGAAATATCCCTGCACCAATGCCAGGCGTGGCGACTCATGCCTGTAATCCCAGCACTCTGGGAGGCAGAGGCGGGAGGATCGCTTGAGGTCGGGAGTTCAAGAAATATCCCTGCACCAATTTTTATACTTGATTCAGGAAATAATTATTGATAAACGCTAAAAATCATCAGTTTAAATTTCATGGGGAATGGGATATTTAAATAATCTCAGAATATCTCAAAATACTACTTATTAATGTATTGATATGGAAGATGCCACTTTAAATATCTCAAATTAACACACAAACAATGGGTGTCATGGACCTTATAGCCCCCTTATCGTGTCGTATGTGGAAAAGCACAATACTACATATGTAGAATTATTGCCCAAAATGCATAATTTGGATATAGTCACAAGGAAACAAGACAAATCCAAATAAAAATGTCTTCTAAAAATGTCTGTGTCATGAGATACAAAGAAAAGCTGAGGAATTGTTCATGAGTAAAGATGGCTAAAGAGACATGCAAGTAAATAAAATGCATTATCTTGCTTTGGATCAATTGAAAAAATGTATTTAAATGATATTGTTGGCACAATTGGCAAAATTGGAATATAGGCAGTATAATTACTTATATCAATGTTAAATTTTCTAAATATATTAATTTTACTGTGGACATGTGATAGAATGTCCTTGGTCTTAGGAGACACATGTTGAATTATTATGGGATAATGAACCATTTTATCTGTGACTTATTATTAAATGGCTCGGCCAAAGGAGAAAAATATCAGAGAAAAGGAGAGATAGAGAAAAGAAAAAAAGGGAGAAAGAGCAAAAGAGAGAGGAAAAAGGGAGAATATAGTAAATGTGGCAAAATAATGAAAATTGATGAATGTAAGTAAAGGTATACAGATGTTCAATGAACTAGGTTTGCAACTTTTATATACCTTTGAGGGTTTAAAAAAAAATACCAACTAACCTTTAAATAAAAGCAATTTAGGAAATGTTTCCCACATGCATGGTAAATCAATTAATCAAAATAAAGTTACATCCTTTTGAAAGGATTAAATATTAAATATTCATATTAAATTAAATTATATTAAATATTAAAAATATTAAATATTGATTGTATTAACTGAGTTTAACTCACAGGAGCAAAAGGAAAGCCATGTGGAATTTTCATACTCTTTTAAAATTATATAAATTATATTAGAAAGTGAAAACATCAAGTTACCACCTGGCACAGTTACTTGAAAAAGTTATTATTAACTGATTGAGTTTTGCAGTTTTTTCTTAAATTACTTTATTACTGTTATATAAGTAATTTTGGCTTTTATGAGTTGCAAAGCTGACTCATTGATTACAAACGAAGTCTTATTGGAGCATAAACGTTATGGCAAAAGAATACCTAATGAGGGTACCCTTGAGAAGCTAAACTTAAAATCATCCTCTTGGCATCTCAAGGTATCTTAATTCTGATGTCCAGGAATCTACAGACAGGCCACAGAGAACAGATTATCCCATGCCTCACTGGTAAATTTAATTATCTTCCCATTAACTTCTTTGAAGAGCATTGCAATTAGAGACTAGTAAACATTAAAAGTGCTCCCTAGGCAAGCAGAGAGAGTGTCAGCAGTTAGTTTTATCACCTTTCATAAATATTGATAGAAATGCAAAAATGAATATTTCAACATACTCAAATGTATTAATATTATATTCTCATTAGTATCTTTTTAAGATTTCTCACCCAAAGTGTTTCCTGTAGGAGAGGATGAAACTGTATAGAAAGAAAAATGGGAAAGTTCACTTCCCAGAGATAGAAAAGTGTGTTGGAAATAGAGCATCTGTGAGTTTGGAGTTTACCTCCACCCTCAGATCCTGTGTACCCAGGACTGTTGGGTCCCCATTCGGGCCTGCCAGCCTGGGCTCTGGTATCTGGTCTCATAGAATATGCAATACTTAGTTTGCCATGTTATTTCATGTATGAGGGCTCATAGCTGCTCTTTTAAATTCTCCAGCTCAGACTTTTGATGTTACAAGCAGCTAACAATGTTCACAAAACATACTTTAGTAATATACCGAGGTCTCTTTTCACTATCTGTGTAGAAGATTGGAATCTGTGGATAGAGCATTTTGTGGAGTTTCTTTTGCAACCAAGTGAGTGAGTAGGTTGGGGTAATGTCTCAGCACCCCAGCATACACCCCACACCGTTTACATATGGCTGGTGGAACAATACAACTGCCTCAAGAATTATGAAACAAAGCACAAACCCAACATCCTAACGAATTGTGTAATGCCAAAAGCCATGGTGCCTTTTAAGAACACTTAAATCCCAGTCTCTTTCTTCATGCAGAATAGAGTGAAGATTAGTCTGAGGCAACAGGTGTATGAACCTAAACAAAATAGAACACTATTTTGACAAAATTCTTGCACATTTATCATAAAAGGGCTTTATTTGTATGATGTATATCTCAATTAGAAACAGTTTACCATGTGGGAAAAGGTAGATACAATATAAATTTACTTTTTATGTATTTTCCACTAATAAGTTTATATGTTATCTATGAACATATCTAATATAAGATAATAACATTGCTTAGCATGCTTAGTTATCAGCAATATATTATAAAAACATACTTTGTTCTATTCTGGGATTAATACTCCTTAACACTAAATTTCATAAGACAATTTCAATTGATCAGGGAACACAGGTTCATAATTTTCTTATGAGATAATTCATTTGAAGATATTAATGCCTCACCAGGGATAGACAGGGAGAGGAAATGGAAAAAAAAACTAAGTCGAAGGATACAAACTTGCAGTTAGGTAGGATGAATGTCTAGAGATAATGTAGAACATAAGAACTATAGTTAATAATGTAATATATACTGAAAACCTGCTAAGAGAGTAGATATCAGGAGCTCTTATCACAAAAAAGTAACTATTGAAAGTGATGGACATGTTAATTTACTTGACTGCAGTTATTATTTCACTAGGCATATATGTATCAAAACATCATGTTTTATACCTTAAATATATACAATAAAAGTAAACTTAAATAAACGTTTTATAAAACAAAGTATTGGGTAAAAGCTGTTTTTTCCTTTAATTTTTTTTCTTTCTTGCTTAAAACTGTTTTTTTTTAAAAAAGTAACACTATTATAGAAAGTTTTGTAACCACAGTAAAACTTGTTTGAAAGTTTTAACACATGAGTGAATATCCACAAAGATAATACACTAGCTACTGGTATAAAAATGATGGTATCATAGTCTTACTTGAAAGACAACTAAAGTTTCTTTTTTATGCTATTTTAATCTTTGAACTAATTGAGTTCTTCCCAGAAAAGCATGCGGTGAGGATCAAGGTGCTCTGTTAATACTCACTTAGTTTTAATTACTTACTCATACTAAAATATCAGAAAATCATGCCAATAAAATGTAGTATTTTTCTATATTTTACTACCTATCCATGAACCTCCAGCTTATCAACAAACTTTTTTACCTATCAATTTTCCTTCCAATGTGAGCTAAGAATCAGAAGAATCTCTAAACAGCCCTAGAATATTTCACACTGGTATACCTGAGAGTTTCTAATTTTTGTCTAAAAAAATAGTGTGATCACTTTATGACTATTTATATGAGGTTTTGCTAGAAATGGGTTGAACACTATTAGGTGACATGTAACATAAATAAACATATATTAGTAATTTTCAAAAAAACTTTTTGTATCTAGTAACGATGCTACATCTATAAGAAACAGTATGGTACATGGCTATCGCCAAAACTTTGAGAACCCACTTAGTTTTTGGATGTGAGAGAATTTATGTAAAGCAGAGAGAAATGCAGTATATGTAGGTAATGGTAGCCTCATACCCTTTTGTTTAAAGAGGCAGATTTGCAACATCGTACCAAATTATTATTAATTCAATAGCACAATTGACAACTATAATAGTGCTTGTTAAATATTAGGCTACCTGCATTAGTAAAGACTGATGTCTTTGATTAAAAAATACTATTTGAATCTGGTAAACAAACATCTCATGAAGCAAATTTCCCAAAGTGAATACGGAGTCAAGATGAGAAATTTTAAAAATGTGCAACTACTATACTTTTTTCTGTATTTTCCCCAGAGTTAAAGAGACAGTTTTAGTATATGTTTAGAGGAAATGGTAAATATAATGAAAGTTATTCTTTTATTATAATTTACCTATATTTATCCATTTCTTCATGTCAAGAAGGAAGGACTAGTGACTTGTAATTAGAATAACCCTAAAAGAAACTGAAATGCAACATGGTTTTAACCTCAGTTCATAATTAAACTTTGTTCTATTATTGGCATTTTCCCATCATCACTGCACAAAATGGCAGAATCCTGGTGTAACTTACCACATTTACTATCTTTATCATCTTTATATCTTGATATTTGTTCTAGACAAGTCATGAAGTCTAAATGATTGTGTAAAATAACTGTGTTTCAATGATATTACTCATTTTTGAGAAATCTAAGTGTCTAAGGGTCTGACATTTATACTTGTGTCAACTAAGGATGGTGCCTGGTTCTGAGAATTCCTTATGATTAGGTTGTCAGACCTACTATTTTTCCTACGTAACTTTCGCCACAATTGATACAAACTGTTTTGCCACAGTGATAATGCTTACTAAAAAAGCAACCTATGCATTACCCTAGCATGAAATCACTGCAACAGGAAAAGGCAAACATTATGGTCAACGTCATACTGGATCAGACCTTCTTAATTTAGGTATATGAATTATATCATAATTGTAAATAAATCAAGATAATTATTTATAAGAATTTTAAAAGAGGAGAAGCTATATATTCATAATGCTAGAATCTAAGCAAAGATGATTGTTTTTGTGGGAAAATCAATACAAACAGGTTAAGAGACTTTAGGTGTACTCTTAATGATACTCTGTTTCCATGAGAAGTGCTGATATCCATTCTTAATAGTTGTTCATCTTCCTTTGTATCCAAAAACAAAATTAAATTTATCAGTTTCTTTCACATCATCCCCTAAGACCTACACATATACATTAATATTTCATTAGTTAAATCACTTAATTTTTCTAGGTATGCTAGGTTCTAACATTGTTATTTGGACAAATGCGTGCAGCTGTCATTGAAGAATAAATTGCACCAGAAAAGTAAAACAAGAAAGATGACTTTATTCAAAGCATTACAAGAGAGGTGAGGACTGAACTCAGCTCTGCTTAAACAAAGGGCGGGACCCATTAACTAGCCTCTCTTCTCTCTGCCCTCCTTCCCCTGGAAGGAATAAGTTCTAGTGTTCAATAGCACAGTAGGGTGACTATAGTTAACAATTTATTGTATATTTAATTTATTGTATATTTAATATGTAATTTATTGTATATTTCAAAATCAAAATAGGGGAGAACATTTGAAATGTTCCCAACACAAAGAAATGATAAATATTTGAGGTGATGGATATTATAAATACCCAGATTTGATGATTATGCATTGTATGCATGTATCAAAATATCACATGTATCTTATACATATGTACAGTTATTATGTATCAACAAGCAAACAAATAAAAAAAGGATCTGGGAGGATTTTAAGAGCTGAAGTGGGAGGAAAGTTACAGCCCATCTGTGTGTGTTTGTCTTTTCCCAAAAGAAGAGCAAACTTTCTCTTTTTGACAGAAGGTAGTTTAACAACTAGGAGCAAGTCACCTGCAGAAGTTAGGCCCCTATCTTCCTGCAGAAACTGGGAGACAGGGATGCTATCTTCCTTAATGATTGCATTTCAAAGGAATGACTCCCAGGTCATTGAGAAAGAATTCCTGGGTTGTAAAAGTGGCTAACTACTTTTTAAAGAGATTTACATATCAAAGGGGCAGAGAATTAACATACAATTACAAGGTTTCTAAACAAAATGCTCTAAGAAAACAGAGGTCAGGGGCCTAGCAGGAGAAAGCAGCCTGCTTAAAGTTTGATCCAACTGAACGAAACATTAAGGGCTTTTTGATCACTGTCATTTGACTCACAATTAAAACTTAGTCTCCAATGCTAGTAATTGGACCTGCTGAAATGATCCTGGGGAAATATCTATGGTATGTGCAAATCACTATCGCAATTTTTGTCTTCTCTTACATAAAATAAGTACGTTGGACAAAATTGTCTCTCAAGTCCATTTCAATTTAACGTTCTATAATCCTATTTTTCTAAGATCCTTATTTCTTTATATTCTCTTATGCAAAGATGAGGGAGAAAGAGAATGAATGAATATCACTGATTGCTCTGTTTAGTAAAAGCATAGCTGAAAAAAGAAAAAGATAAAAACAAAATAATAATAGTAACATCACCAAATGATCAAATGTTTAAATCGCTAAAGAAGAGAAGAGAAGAGAAGCTAAATATCTATAATGCTAGAGTCCAAGACAACCTTGATTGTTTCTGTGTGACAATCAAGTCAAATATGTTAAGAGAACTTGATTGTATTGTTAATAATGATCTTTTTCCATAAGTACTGAGACCCTATCTTTTTCCCTTTCCAACTTTTCACTAGATTCTCAAGTCTCACCTAGGATAAATAATGTAATAATTTATATGAAATATTTTATTTTTTGATTAATCATTAGATACACGTTTCCAAACTAACTAGATGATCATTAGCTAAATGTCCTCCAAGGGTTTGTACCATTTGTAATTAAGTCCTTCTGCCATGGTATCCAGGTATATTATCAACAATTCTCCCCCAATTTTTATAGACATTTCATTTACATATGCCAAGCTTACTTCAAACTTGAATAAGTCTTTTGGCGATCTATAGTTTAAAATTAAACAATAAAAGCTAAGCATTTCCTGTGTTTCTGACAGATTCTAATATTTTTAGGCAATACATTGGTTTTCTTTTTCTTTTCCTGCTTTAAACAAATTTCAGTTGACTTATACCTTATTCCTTTTCTTAATGTTTTAAATTTGGGTTCCTGGCAAAGCAAAGAATAATGGACATAGCTGAGAAATTGAACGTTTATATTCAGATTGAAATACCAATTCAATGCTAAGAGCTCAGAAAGATGCAGCTACTTCGAAAGATAAGGAATTAAATGATACCTTATGGTATCTATTAAAACTATGATTAAAATATGTAAGTCCAAAGCCCGCAAACATCAAAAACTGTCTATTACCAAAAAATTTAAAGTAGTAAAGGAAGTATTTGAAAATTGGATAACATGAACAATATGAATATACAGTTGACATTTTTGTGGTGTATTTCAGTCTACAAATCTCAGTTTAAGTTTTTTCAAGTTGCATTCAACTCTGTATTCCAACGGTTTTTCAAACTTTTTCCTACGGGAATATTAAAAACAAGTCAATAATCTGACTAAAAAGCCCCCTCTATAAAACAAATAAAACCGGAGCTGTGCTATTAAGAAGGGATGTCCACATCCCAATTTGTTTTTTCTTTTTTTTTTTTTATTCCAGGGTATTGTGAGGGTACAAACATTATAGTTACACTTTATGTCTTTGCCTCGCCCAAGTGCGAGTTAAAGGCATGCCTTTCCCCCCGCTTAGTGCTCCCCGTGTCCTTTAGTTGTTGATTTCTTCGTAACGTCTCAGTCCTATACATGGAAACTTTTAGAACACAAAGTTTTTAAATCAGTGGTGCATATTATTGTCATACTTGATACATTGTTGGCATAAGCAATAACTTTAATGCAATAATAACTGAAAAATAATTCACAGAGTTATGGTTTAGATCCAGAAACCAAAGAATCTGAATAGAAATTCCTCCAAAGTAGATGTACAAATGGCCTTTAAGCACATGAAAAGATTCTTATTATCATTAGTCATCAGGGAAATGAAAATGAAAACTACAATGAGATACTGCCTCACACCTACTAGGGTGGCTATAATAAAGAAGACAGACAACAAGTGTTGGCGAGGACATGGCACACTCATACACTGCTGCTGAGAATGCAAAATGGTACAATTGCTTTAGAAAACAGTCTTAATGGTTCCTCAAGTAGTTAAACACAGAATTACCACATGAACCAGCAATTCCACTGCTAGGTATATTCAGAAGTGAAATTAAAACATAATATTTACACAATGAAGTGTTCAAATGTTCATAACGGTGTTATTTATAACAGCCAAAGAGTGAAAATAGCCCAAGTGTCCATCATCTGATGAATGGACAAGTAAAATATGGTACATAGTATTCATACAGTGGAACATTATTCAGCCACAAGAAGGAATGAAGTACTGATACTCATGACACGGATGGACCTTGAAAACATTAGGCTGAGTGAAAGAAGCCAGACATGAAATGGCACGTATTGTGTGATTCCATTTGTGCAAAAGGTCCAGAAAAGGACAGTCTACAGAGGGAGAAAGGAGATGTGTGGTTGACAAGGATGAGGAGCAAACGGGGTGTGACCTTCAATAAATATGGGATTTCAGGATGATGAAAATGTTCTAAAAATGATTATGGTGATGGTTACATGACTCTGCAAATACACTGAAAAATAAACATTACTGAATTGTACAAAAAAACTCCTCTGCCCTGGCCTCCTTAAAGAGTCTTGCAGATTGCAAACATTCAAAAATAAATTAATTAGAGAATGTACAGAAACCCTGCTTCCTTCAGATCTGATACTGAGAACTGGAACAACGCTATTTATAATCCTGAACATTCTCCATTGTGGCTAATAGCCCTCAGTTTCCAGAGTACTTCTCTCCATATATCTTATTCTATATCATTTGGAAATAGGGTGGCTAGGTTCACTTGCTGGGATACTATGTGGACTGAGCCAGCACTGATGGTGAAAAAGACAATGCTTAGGGATGTAGGGAAAAATAATTCAAGCAGTGGAATGGGGCAAATAAGAAGAAAAATTAAATTGTTAAATCCTTCTCAATAAGAATACAACAGATTTGTGTATAACAAAGTATTCTTTCTCAATACTAGATACAATCTTTCATTTGTTTGTTTCTGATCATGACCCAATTTGTAGTTCTGGATGTGATCAATAATTAGCATGGCATTTGCAAAAGTTGCACACAGTGACTGGGGAAGATTTTATATCAAACAATTAAATTACCCTGATATTTTATATATAGTGGTCTAGATATAAGGTGGATAAAAAGTAATAATAGTTTTCTATATTCACAAGTCAATGTACACTGGATAATATTTTTATATAATGTTTACTAACATATTTATTTCTCAATAAAAGAACTAAAAATCCACATTTGTTTAAGTAAATTATATTTGAATTTTAACATTAATTTTAACTTCATTTTGTTTGTTTTTAATTTTAGTGTTATTTTCAGTAAATAATGGGTGTTTTAAATGACTAGTTTTTGAAATATATATATATATATATATATAATTTATTTTTCCAATGTGTCCCATTGTCTTCAATTTGTTTTTGATGCAAATATACTTATTTTAAAATCTTGCACATTTTAAACACAATTCGATTTTCTCTTTCAACAATCCTTTTGATAATTGAGAATGAGTAAAATCAAGGTCATTATAGAAACAAAAAACACAAAAGCATGATTTAGGAAAGAAAAATAAAGCAACCAAAGAATTTTGTTCTCATAAAAGCACACAAGCCAGGATAGAAAGACAGTACATATTGAATTTATTTAACAGGGTTTTTTTAAGTTTGATTTATAACTTCTAAATATTGGGTCATGTGGTAAGTGGGCCCCAGTGATGTGCTTATCCTAGGCACTAAACATTTTAAGGGTGACACTGAATACCTATGTATTTACATAAATCTAATTGCATTATCTGGAGATTTTTATGTTCTGTACCAGACTTTCCTTTCTTTCCATCTTTCAAATGTTGCTGTTCTGAGGATAATTTCAGAGTGTGATCAAATCAATGACAGAGTCTACCAAGGAGTGGAGAATGATCAACCATGACAAATGATGCCCAAAGGCCAGATAAAGTGCTCATAAAATTCGGCAACATAAAGGTTATTGCTGGCATTTAACAAGAATATTTTGGTGTAATGAGGTTTAGAGGTGGATAGTGTGGGTTTAAGAGAGAAAGGATAAAAGGACCAGATACTGTGAATTTGATTGAGTTTTGCTTCAAAGGGGAGTAAATAAATGGAATACTAGTTTTCCAAATAATAGGGATCAAGTTGAGAAAAAAGAAAGAGCATGGTTGTATGCCACTGAAAATGATCCAGTAGAACAGAAGTTGAGCTTGTAGAAGAGAGAGGAGAGGACTGATACTGCCAAGTCCTAGTCCTGAGTGGAAGAGTTTGGTTTGTATAGAGGCACAGAGAATCATCAGTGGAAACAAGTAGGAAAAATGAATATGCATACATGTCAGCTGGCACATGGATTGATATCTACTGTCCTACTTTGATTACTTCATTGTGGTAGAAAGTAAGATCTTGATCTAAGAGCAATAATAATAACTCTACCTATTTCTAGGGTTGATGGTTAATGGAATTAGTATATGTAGCAAACTTAAAATACTGCATGGAATATCTGTATTACCTAACATAGTTATTAATAGCAACTGCCATAGACAATTCCTATAAATATGTTTGCTGTTACTTTTGCCAAACTCTTTTAAAAGAGTCCAATTGTTCAAACTATTATTAAGGGCATGATAAAAATTCTAAAAATGAGAAGAAGTGCAAATGAGATATTGTGAATAATAAATACATTGTTTTTCTTTGTATGTATCTCTGCTTACTCATTCAGCTTCTCATACTTGCTTTTGCTTTGCTGTCCAGGCTTCCATTATCTCGTTTTCTTGTAACTAGTTCCTTCCCTCTCATTGCAGTCCTCTTTATTCCCTAAGTGCTCATGGCTTTAGGAAGTGCTGATGTCAGTATATGGCCTAAGTAAAAGCATGTAACTATGCAAGTTTAAAACACCTAATAGAGTCATCTTGTAATTAAAACCTATATATTGTCGTGGTCAAACACACAAGTGGTTTCTTGAGACTTTTTAAGGCTAATAGGAATGTGAAACCATCGTGATATCCTCCCTTTGCTTTTACTCATTTGTCACACTGTGAAAACTTTATCCATCTAAATCGTGCTTCTATTAATAAAAACGGTAATTGCGCCATGTTTAATCAAAGAGAATTGTCTAAACAGAATCTTCTTGGTGACAAGGATAAAGAAACTAGTCCTTTACCAACATTAGCTTCTCTACTTGTCCTCTTAGGTGGCAATGATTGCAGTGGCTGTGACCATGAAGCGTTCCAGCAGGCCTCACAGGTCGGAAAGTTCTTGCAGGTGTGTAATTGGCATCTTGCTTCCATACTTTACTATCTCAGTGGGAAGACTATCAAGTGAGTGGATTTGTCATTAATCACGATCACTGTAAAGAGGCTGACTCTATGCATTTAATATATATATACATATATATATATTTTTTTCCAACTCGACATCTAATTTTAAATAAGATGTAAATATCCTTCAAGAATATTTTACTTTTTATTATTTTACATATCAAGTCACTATCCTTTGGTATGAGACTGAATTAGAGACAAGCCTCCTAGATGTTTTAATAATTATCTCCTAACTCCTGTCTACAAATAATTTTGTCAGAATAAGAAACAAAGATGTTTCCTCTCACATGAGTTAAAGCGTTTAGAACATTTTTATAATAATAGGCATGTATGTATTAATTTATACTCCTGGCAATTAGTAAACATGTACCTTCTACTTTCTACATTATTAAAAAAAACCGTGGGTTTTAATTTATTTAATGTTTCTAAGATTCAGTCTTGTTAAAATTCTTATCATATGGGTTTACTTATCTTTCTATGCTACTTCCAACTCACAGTCTGCTCATTCAAACTCCTCCTAACACTTGAGACCATTTAAAATCCACCTCTTGCCTGAACTTGTGGCTTCCCACTGGAGTCAAGAGGCATTTAGTCTAAGTGAGAGTCTGAACATGCTACTGGCTGCTGGCCTGAATCATTCTAATTTTTCTACTTAGGTCATCATTATTTAAGCATGGAGAAGCTGAAGCAGCAGCTTCCTTCAGATTTTACTCCCTGTAGGTTTTCCTTTTACTAAATGAAAATCATAGGAAAAGGAGATAGTGCTACTGCTGATAAGACTCTCACAGATTTTACTGCTCAAGCAGAGATAAATGATCATGTCTTTATCATTTATTCCTTTTGTAAATTCATATCTCTAATTATTTTGCTGAATGTGGAGTCAACAGTATTAATTCTTGCTTCTTTGTCTGCATTTAATGTGCTGTATATGCTCTTTAACTTAGAATCAGTAATTATCTTGCTCTTGTATTAATTTGAAATCATTTTGCTCCAAAGGAAAATTTCTACTAAACCAGTTTATAATTGTATTGCCATATAATGAATGATCTTAATGCAATGAGAAGGTTCCAGTTGTCTAGGAAAAAAACTACTTTTGATAAAAAGCATGATTAAATTTGAAATGTATAAAATGTCATGGCTAAAATGTCATTATATGTTAACCCTCTGATGAAGATTTTTTTTAATGTGAATAATAGATGTTCCATAGTTTGTTTTTCTAAACATTTTTTTCTCTTAATGCTTGCATTAAATTGCTGAAATGTTAATCTCTATGTTTGGACAATTTCAATCTAGGACATTCATAGAGGCACTACATGGACAAAGAAAGGAACTGAGTGGCTCAGAAAGGGTAAGCAACTTATCTGAGGTCACACTTTAAGCAGTTAGTGACACATTGAATCTAAAATCCAAAATTTGTAATTTGTGGCCTTCTATATATTCTTCTGCATCATTCTGCTTTCCCCCAGGTGGTAATAAAAAAACAATAGTAGAATGAATTTCGAGAGAAAGAAACTAAAACAAAATTAAAGAAAAAAGCTAAATAGAAGTAAAAATATTTTGAAAGCCATATTTTTTAAAAAGTAGAAAATTGTTTTCATTTAGTTGTGTATTGTATATTAATTTATAAAAATATAATAAAATATGAATGCAATTAAATTTATATAATTATCAATTAAGTGATCAGTGAATATTTTTATGTGTTAATCACTTCATTTTATATCACTGAATTTAAACTAAAAGTTATAGTATTTTTTCAAGTTAACAGCTATGTTAAAATATAATTAAATTGTAATCACTTGAAGAAGGAAAGAGAGATGAAAAATACATAATAATAAATCATTATTTTGGTTTTGTTTGCAATATAAAGTCAAAATTTTATTTCTGGTCTCATTATCAAGCAATCCTGTATTACCAAACTTCTGGTTTGATGGTTAGATGGCTACTGAGGGGACATGGAGGAGAACAAGTGACAGAGCACAATTACACCATAATTAAAACAAAATAATTTTCTTTAAATAGTGGTCAACCATATTTTCAAGATCTGTAAATTCTTATTTTGTTCATATATGACAGTGGCATGCTTAGATATGTCCTCATGGACAAAGAATAGTCTTTTCACCTGTCTGTAAAATATATTTTAAATCAGAATAATGAATCAATTTTTTCATCATACTAAGAAAACATGCAAGCCAGAAAAATTCTAGAGAAGACTTATGGTTGTTTTTCCTGAGATGTAAATGTATGCTTCCCATCATTATGAACACTGTAAAAATGAATAACAAATTTTGAAAAATAGGACTTAATTTCATCATATTACTTATATTATAAGTCAATTATACTCCATTAGGTATAGTGGAAGGCATTTAATGCAGAACTAGTTGATGCAGTCTGTGATGCAAGCATTGTAGATTGGAAACTGTTATTGTTATTAGAAATCTCTTAAATATACATGCAGTAAAATATTGATAATTTTGTGCATGAAGCTCTATTTACTAAATTTTGTGGACACTAAGATTTGAGGGCCAGTTAACAAAGTTAAGAAGTAACAAAAGACAAGACAATATGCAAGTGACCAGACATTCTGCCTTTAAGATAACTGTCAAGGCCGGACATGGTGCCTCATGCCTACAATCTTAGCATTTTGGGAGGCCAACGTGGGAGGATTGCTTGAGGCCAGGAGTTCAAGACTTTCCTGTGCAACAGGAAAGACTGTCAGACAGACTCTGTCTTTACAAACAAATGAACAAACAAACAAACAAAAATCTGTCAAAATTTGAGTGGCAAATGTGTGTGTGTTTACGTTAGTGGGGAGAGTGCAAGGTGGTTGAGAAGTAGAGAATTCTGAAGCCCTACTGCTTGCCTTCAGAATTAGGATTTAATCAATTCTCCTTTAGCATTGTATCTATTATAACTTTAATACATGTTAATTGAAGTTTGTTGTGGAAGTTAAGAGAAATAATATATGTGAAACACATTGCTCATAGTCTGTCAGATGGAACAAGTGTTTATTGGATTTGAATCAGTCTAAACCTAGCATGATCTGACTCCCATACACTATGCCTTTGCTAACTCTAAAGAATTGCTACTTGCTTGTTCTCTGCTACTGAATTGTCCAATGAATAATGGAGATTTTAAGTGATATTTACTAAAGCATCACGTTCCAAAGTCAGCTCATAAATACATAACTGATAAAACCCTATTGTACTGGATTTTTTCAAAACATTATGCAATAAAATTTAAGAAAATTTCTTATAAGTAATTCGGGATTTTTTGTATTACACTTACCATTTTTATTTTTTAGAGCCAATGTGTCACTCCAAGAGCCAGGCTGGAGAGCAGTGGCCTGATCGTAGCTCACCATAGTTGCATATTCCTGGGCTAAAACAGTCCTCCCACATCAGCCTCCTGCGTAGCTGGGACCACAGGCATGTACCATCGTACTCTGCTTATTTTTATTTTTATTTTTTCACTTTTTGTAGAGATGAAGTCTTGCTGTATTGCCCATGCTGGTTTTGAACTCCTGGCCTCAACCAATCCTCCTTCCTCAGCCTGCCAAAGTACTGGGTTGACAGGTATGAGCCATTGTACCTGGCCTACACTTATTAACTCAAAACTTTAAAAATGACCAGAGATGCCATTTACTAAAGACAAAATTATCATTTAAGATTAACAAAAAACAAATCCTATTTATTATGTTTCTTATTATCATTGAATTAAATACTTTAAATTGATTAATTGATTCATTTGTAAGCAAAAATAGTTCCATATAGGCCACTTCAAATCTCATGAGAGGTTTTTCTTTGGAAAAAGGCAGCAGAAATTTTTATATCTCCTATGAATGTTTTTCAGATGGGGTTATATCTTATTATTTGCTCCCATTTCCCAGACAGACTAATAATCTTATTCATGATTTCAGTAGAAAATCCAAATATGTCAGCATGGTATATAATGCCTTATTTTTTTTTAATTTCAGCATATTATGGGGGTACAGAAGTCTAGGTTCAGTATGTTGCCCTTGCCCCCCCTTATAATGCCTTATTGAAACTGGTCATAGTCCACTTTTGTAAGTCATATCTGTTCTTTTTTCATGTCCATCTGTTTTAAAACTACAAATCTATTTCAAAATTTATATATTTCTATATGTTCTCATTATAACTTTCTTTCCATAAATCTCCTTTTTTCCACATTTTTAAAGAAATTATTGTGAAATAACTATAGATTCACAAGTTGTAAAAATAATATGGAAAAGCCCCATGTATCCATCCCCCAGTTTCCCTCAATGATGATATCTTATATAATAACTACAGTACAATATCAAAACTAGAAAATAAAAATTATTAAAATTGTATAACTTATCAGCTTCCATAGTATGTACATGTGCTCATATGTGTACATGTGTGTTTTGAGGATACTCTATGCAATTTTATATCATACATTTATGTAATCACCACCATAATCAAGACATACAACTATTCCATCACCAGCATTATCCCTCTTGTTACTCTTTTCCCAGTTCTACACAACCTTTAAGACACAGCTAAATTACTATTGTTTTTGAAAGCTTCCCTGATGCCCCCGGGTGTGGCTTGCCCTTATGTTCTCAGAGCTCCCTGTATGGGCCAGAAACCATTATTATATTACATTCCAGTTACTTTTAAAATGTGCATCTGACCCACTGGACTGACTGAAAACTCTTTGAAGCTGGAAGAGTGAAGTACTGTGTATTGAATGGATACCTACTGGGATAAGAAAATTTGCCAAAGATGCCTATGATAATCACATCTTGTTCAAGTAGTAATTTACTGAACCTACAATTTTAAAATACTGTCTTTCTGCTACAAATGAGTGAACTGAATTTTTAATGTACACATGCTTTGGATCCAATTTTTACACAGATTTATTATAAAAGCTAGTATGAACAAGGATGAAAAGAAGTCTTTAAAAATGTAGCTGCTGATACCATGATCTAGTTTTGCTGCTGAAGATGCCATAATCATCTTAATTACTATACAGAGAGCCATTTTTTAGTAAAGAGAACTAAAAATTGCTCAAGTGGCCATGGTGTTCATTGGCTAGTAAATCTGATGAGCGGGTGACTATTCTAAAATTCCTAGTAGCTAAGCAAATACCTAATTAGAAATTTCAAATTCCTAGAGGTGTTTGCACAGCAATCCACCATAAATTTAATTGCAATATCACTGCCCTAGGATATATCTCCAACCTACAGACTTCGGATGCATTTTATTAGAGTTTCAAAGAAGATGCATAAAAGGAAATTAAATTCTGTCATCATCATTTTAGCTTATTTGTGAATATAGACACTTTATTACCCGATTTCAGTGTGTTGAATCATTCTCTATCTTGCTAATTTTGAAATGATAGATGTATATAGTTTAGATTATTAACTATTCTTAACAATTTGTGAGTAATATTACTGAAACACCAATTATAAATAAATTACCCATATCAGAAAAGGGAAAAATAATGTTAGTATTTGAAATGATGGCTTAAACAGAATTAGTTTATTAGCTTCAAGTTACCACTCATCTTAGAATCTTACACTTCTTAAAAAAATATATTTACCACATATTCTATTTTTTTCTTTCACACATAAAATTTTATATATCAAAAATAATTTAACTACATTGAACATTGTGTTTGGAAAGAAATAGAGAAAGATAAACCTAAAAGACAATTTACAAATATAGAAAAATTTCATGTTAAATATATTTTTAAAGTTTTATACAGTAAATGTAAAAATATGCAAGTTGAATATTTACAGTATCAAATGAAAAAGTAAGAAGATAATAGTTCAGGAAGATTGACTTTATAGACAATTTATTTATCAAATACAATAACTTTTTTTTTTTTTTTTTGAGACAGAGTCTCACTCTCTTGCCTGGGCTAGAGTGCCGTGGCGTCTAGCTCACAGCAACCTCAAACTCCTGGGCTCAAGCGATCCTACTGCCTCAGCCTCCCGAGTAGCTGGGACTACAGGCATGCACCACCATGCCCAGCTAATTTTTTTTTCTATATATTTTTAGTTGTCCCATTAATTTCTTTCTGTTTTTAGTAGAGACGGGGTCTTGCTCTTGCTCAGGCTGGTTTCGAACTCCTGAGCTCAAACAATCCACCCGCCTCGGCCTCCCAGAGTGCTAGGATTACAGGCATGAGCCACCGCGCCTGGCCCAAATATAATAACTTCTTATCGCCCACTCTATGACCTTTAACAAATTTAAATATCAATTTTCCAACTGTAGAATAGAGCAGTAGCTTTGATAATGTGAAAATAAAGATGTTTTAACAAAAGAATAATTTTTTAAAAATTATATTTCATTGAGCTCTATAATTTTAATCATTCACTCAACAAATATGTAAGAACATATGATGATATCACTCATCTGTGGAATCTAAAAGAATTGGTCTCTCGGAAGTAGAGAATATAATGGTGGTAACCAGAGGGTAGAGTGATTTGGGCAGGGGTTTGGAGGTCAAAGGATACAAAATTTCATATAGATAGGAGAAATAAGTTCAAGAGATCTATTTTACAACATGGTGACTATAGTAAACAACATATTGTATTCATGAAAAATGCTAAGAGAATAGATGTATTATCAACACAAAAATGATAAATAACTATGTGAGCTAATGTATATGTTAATTAGCTAAATGTAGCCATTCTACAATGTATACACATTTAAAACCTTATGTTGCATACCATAAATTCACAATTTGTCAATATGAAAATGAATAAATGAATAAATACAAATATTAAGAAAAGAATAAACGAATAAATACCTACTGTTAAGTGATGGAATTACATGATTAAAGACATACTCCTTTCCCCCAAGTACTTCACCCTTTACTGGAATGAACTACTGGAGACTTTTGCAGAAACAATTACAAGCCAATATGTGTAATGTTAATTTAGACACTTGTACAATGTGTGATGTTGTAATAAATTTTACTTTTACAAATGTTATAAACATCCCAATATGCTTGTATTATTTTTAAAATTTTTTATCTTTGAGAAAATAATGAGAAAACTCTCTTTTATATTTATCCACATATTTACCATTTCTGGTGTCTTTCTTTTGGTAGATCTAATTTTCCATATGTTGTCATTTTTCTTCTGACTGAAGAACGTCTTTTAACCTTTTTTTGTGTAGTACAGGTCTACTCATGACAAATTCTTTCAGCACAAAGAAGAAAAATATTAAGAAGAACAAAATGATAATATTAAATGTATAATCAATCTTACCATTTTAACTACATGTAGTAAGAGTTCTTGTTATGATGATTAAAAACATATAACATGAGATCTACCCTTTTAACAAGTTTTTAAGTGTACAATACAGTATTGTCAACTATAAGCACTTTTTTTTATCTTGCCTGACAGCTCCTCCAACCCTCAGTCCCTGGCAACCATCATTCTACTTTCTGTTCCTATTAAGTTTAGATACTTCAATAAGTATAATAACGCAGCATTTCTACTAATAGGAATAAGCTACTCACATAATGTCCTTAAGTTTCAAGCACATTATAGCACACATCAGGATTTCTTTCTTTTTATATGGCCAAATAATAGTCCATTGTATGTATGTACCACATTTTTTTTGTATCTAGTCATCTGTTGATAAATATTTGGGCTGTTTCCATCTCTTGGCTATTGTGAATAATACTGTAATGAATATGGGAAACAAATATATTTTCAAGAGTCTGATTTCAATTCTTTTGGATAAATACCCAGGAAGGGTATTGCTGGATCATATGGTGGTTCTATTTTTAAATTTTGAGGAATCTCTGTACTGTTTTCCATAGAAACTGCACCATTTTCCATTTTCCCCAACAACACACAAGGGTTCCAATTTCTTCATATCCTTTCAACATGTGTTATTTTCTGTTTGTGTTCGTTTATTTGTTTGTTTTTTATACCAGCCATCCAACCAACTGGGCATCCTAATAGATGTGAAATGATATGACATTATGGTTTTGAGTTGCATTTCTCTGATGATTAGTGATGTTGATCATCTTTTCATATACCTTCTGGCCATTCCTATGTCTTCTTTGGATAAGTGTATATTCAAATCTTTTGCCCATTTTTTAAAAAATTTGTCTATTTATTTATTTACTTTGGAGACAGGTCTCCCAAGCTGGAGGTCAGTAGCATGAAATCTTTTGCCCATTTTTAAAATAGGTTATTTGTTTTTTTTTTTGCTACTGAGTTGTAGGAATGCCCTATAGATTTTGGATATTAACCCCTTATCAGATATATGGCTTGCAAATAGAAATTTTTGAAGTATGGTTAAAAAAAAAACCTTAGATTTAGTTTCTGACATCATACAACAATTTGATATTTTAGCTTTTCATTCTTTCCCATTAAAAAGTCAACATTGGATTTAATTGCTTGAGTCAGTAGCTATACTACCGCCCTGTTGTTATCCACCATTAATGTTATATATAGCTTCAGGTTACCATAGGCAAAAACTTAACTAGCCAGTTTGTTTCTATATACCATGTGCTGAGACTGTCTCCTCACAGAAGAAGAAAAATAAACAGTTCCTTAACTTGAACAATTGTATGCATTAAAACTCACAGAGGGTTATGTAGTCTCCTGAGGACCTATGGCCTAAACTCATTTTTCTGTAGTCTTGTATAATTAATATTCTTTGATTCCAAGTAATCAAAGTAAATTATGTTTAGCCAGAGCTTTTTAAAGTCATCATTTGGAAGAATATGGTACTGTTTATAAATTGTAAGAGAAGGTTAACGGTTAGACCCCAGAAAAAGCAGGAGACAAAAACTTTCTGGGAATATGTAATATCTTAGGAAACACAATTTAGAGCCTATTCAAGAGAATATTTTATTATTTGGTAATTAGAAAGTGATAAAAAAATTTTATTGTTAAGAGAACTTTTGGTCATCCTGTGACATAACATGAGGAAAAGAATGAATCAGCTGTAACTAATTTACATTCTTATCTCATTTGGCTCAAGATGCAAATTGCCAAGGCAAT
>RJWJ010004174.1:8689-37841 GCA_004363605.1 Indri indri
TTTGGCCATTATTCTGTCTTCTTTTGAAAAGTTTCTGTTCATGTCCTTTGCCCACTTTTTGATAGGGTTGTTTGATTTTTTTCTTGTTAATTTTCCTGAGTTCTAAGTAGATTCTAGTTATCAGCCCTTTATCAGATTTGTAGCATGCAAAAATTTTCTCCCATTCTGTAGGTTGTCTGTTTGCTCTTGTGACAATTTCTTTGGCTGTGCAGAAGCTTTTTAGTTTGATCAGGTCCCATTTATTTATTTTTGTTGTTGCTGTGATTGCCTTTGGGGTCTTCTTCATAAATTCTTTGCCTAGGCCAATGTCTAGAAGAGTATTTCCAACATCTTCCTCTAGAATTCTAATAGTTTCACTCCCCAGGTTTAAGTCTGTTACCGAGCATGAGTTGATTTTTGTGAGAGGTGAAAGGTGTGGATCCTGGTTCAGTCTTCTGCAGGTGGCTCTCCAGTTTTCCCAGCACCATTTATTGAATAAGGATTCTTTTCCCCAGTGTATGTTTTTGTCTGCTTTGTCAAAGATTAGGTGGCTATATGAGGATGGTTTTATATCTGGGTTCTCAGTTCTGTTCCACTGGTCAATGGCTCTATTTTTGTGCCAGTACCAAGCTGTTTTGATCACTACAGCCTTATAATAAAGTTTGAAGTCTGGTAAGTTGATACCTCCCATTTTGTTTTTATTGCCTAGAATTGTTTTCGCTGTGTGAGGTCTTCTCTGGTGAACCTATTTTTTAATAAATTGATTTCAGGGTCTCTTGAATCATGTCTACAAAGTGTCTATGTGTAAAGGATAATGTTCCTCAGCCATTTTGAAACTGCAGCATGATCTGAACTTCTAAGTAGTTTAACACAAGTTTCTAATAAGTAGTTTAACACAAGTTTCCAAACTACTTACAAGTAGTTTAAGACAAGTTTCAAATCTACATCTAATGATGTAAATTTGTTGACTGATTCTTAATTGTTTGTTTTTTAAGTATTAAAATAGTAGCTAACCCCTGTTAGCATTTATGTAAATTATGTTAGGGAAAGTGCCTTTTCTGGTAATAAACTTATAAATTATATAGATATCAGAGATGAAAATCTTGGTCAAGGTCATATTTCATAATACGCTTAAGTGTGTGGTTTGTTCCTGTTAAGTACGGTGTGCACAATCTAAACTCTACCCTTTATTAAGAAAACAAAAGCCAGTAAACCTGGCATAGGAAGGTTTTTTCGCATTTCCCTTTTCCATCACTGTACTACTTATGTCTTTTTAAATGTGGACTGCTTGTCCGTAATTATAGGGAGAACAAAATGGGGATTTAAAGTAAAGTACCCTAAGTAAGGCTTTAGGTTTGCTTTCTCCACCCTGATTTTGTGTACAATTTTCTCCCCATGTCTTTAGTCCTTTATTCAAGCTTTAGTACCTCAAAGCATAGTTTACTGAACAGAGATGTTATTGTGTAGTAGTTTTATTAGCCAGCAGATGGTAATATATGGGTTTACCTTAGTCATTTTTAATACTAGAGTGAAATATACTCCATTAAAATAATCTGATATGAAGTATGAAATAGCTAATCAACCTATTTTAGAAACTATCTCTGAACTTGCATATATTTACTTTGAGAATAAAGGTCCAAAAGAACCCATTTAATTATAGAGCAAGTGTTAGTAACCTATGGCGCATGAACCACGTGGTGGCACATGAACTCAGTATTTGTTGACATATACCTCTGAGAAGCCATGTTTGTAATTAAAGCATATATGAGGTTTGATATTATTGTCTTCTCCTTCTTTGCCTCTTTTATCAACAAGTTTAGTATGTTTTTTCTTTAATAAAGCAAATTATAGTATTGTTCTTATATTTGTATTCACTAGTATAAGAATGATAATTAGTCATCTGAATAAGACTAGACTACCAGAAAAAAAAAAGAATGGACCACCAGAAAATATAACAAGCTCCAGAGAAATTGTTTTAATTCTACTATTTCTTTGTAAGTTACCAAAGTCTCCCAGTGTTTGCTGGGATGGTTGAGGCCAAGTAAAAAGAACAATTTGTTTAAGCCCTGTCCCTCTTCTGGAAAACCTGCCGACCACCCTTTTCGAAGTATGATACTAGGCAAGCCACGTAAGCTTTCTAAGCCTCACTTTTCTCAAGGAGATAAGAAGATAAAAGTACTTCCCTCAAAGAGGAGATAATCCATGTAAACCACACTAGCACATAGCAAGTGCTCAAATGTTAGTGGCTGGTTTGTTTCCATAATTGTTATTAATATTGCCATTATACTAGATTCATTTCTCCGAAACTAGTATGGACTTAAATTTTTGAAATTTCAGAGGAGTCATGTGAAGTCCTGCTCCTTAGGAGAAGATTAAGCTTGACATGATAGATCAGCGCATAAAAACATTTAGCAGCCAGAGAAAATCATCTCAGCTAGGCTGTAGAAGAGACAAGTATTTGAAACTTGAACTCCCCTAGAGATCAATTATATAATCAGGAGGGAATATGATGATTATTAGATATTGATAATAATTTTTAATAAAGTTAGCATGCAGTTGACTAAGAGTATTACCTTTTCCAATGGTCGAGGAGTTTTTTTCCCTTAAATAATACAAACAACTTTAGAAGAATTGTTTACCTTATAGCCAGCTGATACCTTTGTGGCAAATTTAAAAGCGAAGAGGTGCTTCTGGTGTCCCTCCACACACTACACAATAAGTACTTATTAATAGACTGACCATACTTTATTTTTAGTGCTACTTTGTATCTTATTTTTATTGTATCACCTTATAACACAAGAAAAATTCTTACAGAACCAAAGTCACCAGGTCTTTTAGAGAAAACATTTGGGTTACAGAGACCATGGTACCAATGATGCCCCTAGATAGGAGCCTCCCTAACCCTGGCAAGCTGTCTTACAAACAATTGCCAATGGAAATATCAACATATATAAGGCAGCCTTGCTGGTAGTATTGGGTTGGAGGGCAGAGTTGGGGAGTGGTATGCAAGATTCCATTGGGGAGGGTTTAGGATAGACTTTAAAAAGTGTCTCCTATGGACAGTTTGAAGCACCAGAAATATTTGCAACTCAAGATTATGGAAATCCCGAAATTTAAAATATCAGGTTTGTATTTAGTAAGTGCTCATTTAATAAAAGACTTACCTGACAGGAACCTTTTTTACTTTATAGACAAATTAAAAGATTTATCTATTCCCTCTAGACTATAAGCTTCCTACTAGCCTTTGAGGGCAGGGACTCTATCAGTATGTCTTTATCACTATGTCCCCAGTACTTGGAATAATACATAATACAGCACATAGCAACTGTTCACTAACTATTCAATAAAAATGTGTTATGTGAACAAATGAATTTTTGTCCTAAGATTGCAAGCTAACCATTGTGAGGCAATGGTTGACTTGCCTTTAAAATAGTGTTTTTCCTTGTGTGTAGTTTTGGACTAACTTTCATCAGACTCACCTGGTGGCTTGATAAAAATGCAGATTCCTGGCTTCATCTAAGACCTACTAAATTAGAATTTCTGGAGGTAGGCCCTGGGAATCTGGATTTTTCTTAACAAGGTCTATCACTGTTGTGTGTACAAGGTATGTGGTAGCATGATTTGCCTTTACAATTGTTATCAGCTAAACCTTTGAATTAAAAAAAAATGGCAGCTAACCTGTATAGAGTGATTTTTTATACCAGGCATTGTGCTAAGGGTTTTGCTTGCATTATCTCATTTAATCCTTATAGCCCCCTTACAAAGCAGGTACCATTTATTTCTATTTTATGGATGATGAAATTATGGCATAGAGAAGTTACATAGAGGCTGGATGCGGGACTCACTCCTATAACCACAGCACTTTGAGAGGCCAAGGTGGGAGGATCACTTGAGTCCAGGAGCTTGAGACCAGCCTGGGCAACATAGTGAGACCCCATCTCTACAAAAAATTTTTTTAAATTAGCCAGCGTGGTGCCATGCTTCTGTAGTCATAGCTACTCAAGAGGCTGAGGCAAGAGGATCACTTAAGCCTAGGAGTTCGAAGTTATAGTGAGCTGTGATTGCGCCACTGCAATTCAACCTGGTTGACAGAGTGAGATTCTGTCTCTATAAAAAAAAGAAAAGAAAAGTCACACAGCTGATAAGTGGTAGCATATATGTTTGAACTCAGTGCTGTGACTCCAGACCCCCCTCCTTTTTAACCACTGCACTATACTATGCCGACATCGATATTTCGTAAGATTAAATTTGTGCAAGAAGTAAATTGAGACACTCTCCCTTGATGTGACTTTATACTTTTTCTTCTTCCTCCTCCTTTCTTTCCTCTTTCCCTTCTCCTCCCCCTCCTGCTCTCGCTCCATCTCCTGCTCCCTGCTATCTTGCTTTTAGCCTCCATATCTTTTAACTTTTCTTTTGCATTCCTATTTCTTTTTTTTTTTTTTTTGAGACAGAGTCTCGCTCTGTTGCCCTGGCTAGAGTGAGTGCCGTGGCATCAGCCTAGCTCACAGCAACCTCAAACTCCCGGGCTCAAGCGATCCTTCTGCCTCAGCCTCCCGAGTAGCTGGCACTACAGGCATGCGCCACCATGCCCGGCTATTTTTTTCTATATATATTTAGTTGTCCAATTAATTTCTTTCTATTTTTAGTAGAGATGGGGTCTCGCTCTTGCTCAGGCTGGTTTTGAGCTCAAACAATCCACCTGCCTCGGCCTCCCAGAGAGCTAGGATTACAGGCGTGAGCCACTGCGACCAGCCTGTCCTTAGTATTTTGACTCTTTTAAAAATAATTTTCATTTGATTTTCATGTTGGTAATATCTTCCCTTGTTCCATGTGTTTCAATAACTCTGCTTCAGATGGCATATGATGCCAGTTGTGACTCCAGGGATGTCTGTGTCTGTGTGCATATGCATGCACATATGCACACGTGTGTCTGTAAGTTTCAGGATTTCATATTTCCTTTTCCCTTCTATGGTTTCTGCAAAGTTGGTTTTCAGGGAGGGAGCCAGCAGCCCATGCTGGTTCACCATGTTAATAGTTTCATCCATAATATGGGGACAATAATAGTATGTTCGTAGAGTTATTAGGAAAATTAAATATTCCATGTGAAGCTCTTAGAATAGTGTTGGCATGAAACATGAATTCACTTTAGCTTTAAAAAAATCTACATAGGGATGCTTGGATTCACATCCTGGCTTTAGAATACAGTTCTGATATGCTGAAATGCGGAGCTAACCAGGGGGAAAAAGGTACTGGCCCTCCTTTTTTAGAGTTTAAGCTGTCCCAGGATTCTGCTATATGTTCTGATATTTTCCATCTCCCTTATTACAAAGAAAATCTGAAAAATAAAGATTGGCTAATTTTCAAAAATTTCCCATTGTAAAGATTTTTAACCCAGAAAAATGTGGATACTCGTGTACCCATCACCTGGATTTAGCAATTATTAATGTTTTGCCACATTTGCCTCATCTATTTTCCTGAAATATTTTAAGTTACAAGCATTATGGTATTTTACTTATAAATACTTTACTATGCAGTATGTCTCTAAAATAGTAAGACGTTTCTTATATAACCACAGTGCCATAAAATGCATAGCTTAATTCCCTGAAAACCTCTAATAGCACACCGATATTCAGATTATCCCAGTTGACTCCAAAATGTTATAGCTGTTTTGTTCACATCAAGATCCACTCAAGTTGCACACACTGTATTTGGTTGGTTCTCTTTGTTTATGTCTCTTAATTTAATGCAGTAACTTCCTCTCCCTACATTCTGGATTTATTTCCTGATGGTGTGTTTGAACTTATTCTTCTATCTCTGATATATTCTGTAAACTGGAAATCAGAAGTTAGATCTAAGGGCTTGATTAGATTCGTGGCAGATATTTTAGGCAAGAATGTTTTACAGATGATGTGTAAAAAATTAATATTTTTTAAGAACAGAATAAGATACGAGGAAAAACCTGTAATATATATTGAGTGCTTGTACTATGTACCTTTAAATACATTATCTCATTTAATCCTTACAATAACTCTGTGAGCCGTAGGTGGTATTATCTCTTTGTAGTAAGGGATCACCTAGCTATTAATGAGCAAAATTCACATTCGTAAAGACAAGAAGAAAAAAACAAACAAGGCCCTTTATCTTTACATAAGTTTTTTGTTTTTGTTTTTTTTTGAGACAGATTCTCGCTCTGTTGCCATGGCTGCAGTGCAATGGTGGCATCATAGCTCACTACAACCTCAAACTCCTGGGCTCAAGGGATCCTTCTGTAGCAGGAATTTATTTGTATATATTTATGAGGTACAATTGTAATTCTGTTACATGCATAGACTGGGTAGTGGTAAAGTCAGGGCTTTTAATGTATACATTACCCGAATAATGTACATTGTACCCATTGAGTAATTCCTCATCATCCACAGCCCTCCCACCCTACGCTCTTCCAAGTCTCCATTTTCTATCATTCCACCCTGTACGTCCATGTGTACCCATTATTTACTTCCCACTTATAAGTGAGAGCATGCAGTATTTGTCTTTTCGTATCTTAAGATTATGGCCTCCAGTTCCATCCATGTTCCTGTAAAAGACATGATTTCATTCTTTTTTATGGCTGAATGGTATTCCATTGTGTATATATACCACATATTCTTTATCCAGTCATCCATTGATGGCCATTTAGATTTGTTCCGTATCTTTACCATTTACTATTGTGAATAGTGCTGCGATAAACGTGTGAGTACCAAGTATCTTTTTGATAGAATGATTTCTTTTCCTTTCGGTGGATTCACAGTAGTAGGACGGCTGGATCAAATGGTAGTTCTATTTTTAATTCTTTGAGAAACCTCCATAGTGTTTTCCATAGAGATCGTACTAATTTACATTACCACCAACAGTGTATAAGTGTTCCCTTACTCCACCTCCTTGCTAACATCTGTTTTTGTTTTTTTTTTGGTTTTTTTTGTCTTTTTCATAATAGCCATTCTGACTGGGTAAGATGATATCTCATTGTGGTTTTAATTTGCATTTCTCTGATTAGTGATGTTGAGCATTTTTTCATATGCTTGTTGACCATTCGTATGTCTTCTTTTGAAAAATGTCTATTTGTGTTCTTTGTGTATTTTTAATGGGATTTTTTTTTAGCTTGTTGGAGTTCCTCGTAAATTCTGGATATTATTAGTCCCTTTTCAGATGCATAGTTTGCAAATATTTTCTCCCATTATGTAGATTGTCTGTTCACTCTGTTGATTTTTTGTTTTGCTGTATGGAAGCTTTTTAGTTTAATTAAGCCTATTTGTCTGTTTTTATTTTTGTTGCCTTTGCTTTTGAGGTCTTAGTTGTGAATTCTTTCCCTAGACCAACGCCTGGAAGAGTTTTCCCTAGGTTTTCTCATAGTATTCTTATAGTTTCAGGTCTTACATTTGAGTCTTTCATCCATCTTGAGTTGATTTTTGTGTATGGTGAGATATATGGGTCCAGTTTCATTCTTCTGCATATGGCAATCCAATTTTCCCAGCACCACTTATTGAAAAGTATGTCCTTTTTCCCCAGTGTATGTTCTTGTCGACTTTGTTGAAGATCAGTTGGCTGTAGATATGTGGCTTAAACATAAGAATTATTAACGAATCATTTCCTCTCTGTTCCTCAGTCTCTGGTAAAGTGAGAGCAACAAATTAACTTACTTCTAAAGTCCTTTATAGTTTCAACATTATCTGATCCTCATAGTTGCTCAGGCTTATCATGGTTTTCATTTTAGGTAATGAGAGGTGTCCTTTATGCATAAGGTACATTTTTTACAAATATTTATATGCATTCTCAGGACAAGTAATCACTTATTGGTGTTTTTTATGACAGCCACATATTTAGGACTTTCTTGGACAATTCCTATATCAATTTGTCCTGTAAAACATCTCTTGATTTTTTTTTTATTAGAAAAACTTGGTTAAGGTGTTAAATGCCTCTCTCTCTGTGGAAATACATTGTTGATGTTTTCTTAATTTTTTTTTAAGAGACAGAGTCTCACTATGTTTCCCAGGCTGGACTCCAGCTCCCGGGCTCAAGCTATCCTTCTGCCTCAGCCTCCCAGGTAGCTGGGAGTACAGGTGTACACCACCATACCACCACTCCCAGCTCTTTTTTTTTTTTTTGTAGGTGAATTTCTGCTTTACCACCTTTATAAAAGGTGTTGGAGATAAGAAAAATAACACCATTAGAGTTCTCCCAGTAGCAAACCTAGAGAAGAAGGTAGTTTGGTAAAGAGAGGGGTTAAATTTTGTCAGATGTTATGGGGTGAGATGGGTGAGATAGGATCAGGTCTGAGACCCCTGACCATCAGATTTAGCAATGCAACGGTCATTGGTAAATCAGGCACTGTGCTAAGCACTTCATGTGTAATGTTTAATCTCCACAATAATCCTGTGAAGTAGATACTTATTAGGCCCATTTTATAAACCGGGAGACTGAAATTCAGCAAGGAAACTTGCTCAAGGACATAGGGCTAATAAGTGGTAAAACTAGGATTTAAATCCACTTAAGACTCTAGATCTGCACTGCCCAATACAAGAGCCACTAGCTCCATGTGGCTATTTACATTTACATTAAAAATTCAGTTCTCAGTCATGCTAGTCCCATTTCAAGTGCTCAGTAGCCACATGTGGCTAGTAGCTACCATGTTGGATAGTGCAGACACAAGACATTTCCATCATTGCAGAGAGTACTATTGGATAGCAGTAGTCTAGAGCCTACAATCTTAACCATTATACATAAGGGCTCCCAGTTTACAAAGTTACCATCTTTTAATGTGTGTGTGTGTGTTTCATTTAAATCCTGCCATTAAACTTTGCTCTGAAATTCAAATGGCTTGACACAGGTCTTCTTTTAATCAAAGAAATTGATTCCAGCAACATCATATTGTTTACATTATATTGTTTATAGTTCGAGCAGTCTGGTCATGAAATTGTCTATTGTAGAGAGAAACCTGTTGAAGCAAGGCTATATGTCCTTTCACTTTTTTCCATTTTAATTTATAGGAGTTCAGAACAACATAACTAACATGTTGGAATAATCAATGATCCTGAATTAATATATAGGTATTTGAGTGCCACAGTATCTGTATATTAATATCCTAAAGTGGTATTATTCTATTGGTTAGGTTGATTCGAATGTAAGTCTTTTAACACTTCTGGAGTAGGAGAAGCAAGAAATTGAAGCTGTGATACTTTTAGGGGCTTAAGTATCTGAATATCTCACTTTTGTCTCTTCAGTTACTAATATTTGCATAACCAAATTTTTTATATCAGATTTATTATGTTGAACCCTTAAAGGACTATAAATTGCAGGAGAGATTTATCAATATAAGAATTACTAGATGACCTTAATTTATATCATTTTTGTTACTTCTTTTAATATTTTCTGTCTTTAAGATATAATTTGACTGAGGCGGGCGGATTGTTTGAGCTCAGGAGTTCGAGACCAGCCTGAGCAAGAGCGAGGCCCCGTCTCTACTAAAAAATAGGAAGAAATGATCTGGACAACTAAAAATATATACATAAAAATTAGCCGGGCATGGTGGCGCATGCCTGTAGTCCCAGCTACTCGGGAGGCTGAGGCAGAAGGATCGCTTGAGCCCAGGAGTTTGAGGTTGCTGTGAGCTGGGCTGACGCCACGGCACTCACTCTAGCCCGGGCAAAAAGAGTGAGACTCTGTCTCAAAAAAAAAATAAAATAAAAAGATATAATTTGAAAGCCAGGTGTAGTGGTACATTCCTGTAGTCCCACCTACTGGGGAGGTTGAAGCAGTAGGATCGCTTGAACACAAGAGTTAGAGGATGTAGTACATGATGATTGTGCCTATGAATAGCCAGTCACTGCACGCTAGCCTGGGCGACATAGCTAGACCCTTGTCTCTTAAAAAAAAAAAAAAAGGATACAATTTGAAGTGCTAAATAACTGCTTTCATTTCTGTTTTATATGTCTTCTGTTTCCTTTTTTACAGCACACCTATAGGTGAATTAGAGGATGTAACAATGTGAAATAAAGAGATAGTGTGAACTCCAAATTATGTAGAGTGAAAATTGAATTCCAATTCAGGCTCTGTTTGGAAAGCTGCAACTTCTAGAAAGTCACTACAGTCATGTAAAATCTAGACTGGCAGCTCTACCTCACAGTGGCGTGTGGCATGTGTAATAATTGTAATGGATAACCACTTTTAAAGGTTAAGTGCTAAATATAGTATCTAATTCTTTAAATGTTAAATTAAGGAGAAAACAGTCTTATCAAAGGAGGCTTTTATGCGCCACCAAAATCAATTTATCAGGCCTTCCTTTTCTTATGTTGAAAGTGACAAGTTCTGGCCGGGCGCGGTGGCCCACGCCTGTAATCCTAGCACTCTGGGAGGCCGAGGCGGGTGGATGGCTCAAGGTCAAGAGTTCGAGACCAGCCTGAGCAAGAGCGAGGCCCCGTCTCTACTAAAAAAAAATAGGAAGAAATGATCTGGACAACTAAAAATATATACATAAAAATTAGCCGGGCATGGTGGCGCATGCCTGTAGTCCCAGCTACTCTGGAGGCTGAGGCAGTAGGATCGCTTGAGCCCAGGAGTTTGAGGTTGCTGTCAGCTAGGCTGATGCCATGGCACTCACTCTAGCCCAGGCAACAGAGAAAGACTCCGTCTCAAAAAAAAAAAAAAAGTAAGTGACAAGTTCTGTAGTTGACGCTATCTTACTCATACCAACAATTTAGGAATCTGGACATATTTATAAAGGCTCTTTGGCAAAGGTTTGGTGCTCTTGTCCCAAAAATCTGATATGAGGTGTTATGTGAACTTCATTCAATAAGCTCTCTAGTTACTTATCAAATACACTGCATTTTTTTTCCAGTGTAGTTTGGGAAGAAACAGGCTTCAAATTTGTAAGTAGAAGCTTTTTGACCAGTAATGTTAAATTTCTTTAATAAGCATCTAGACTTATTTAAGTAATAAAAGGACATTTTTTTCATAGCTTTTTGAGTCTGTCATTTGGCAGTTAAGTATTCTAGTGATTTTATTTCCAGATATTATAAAACTCAAATTCAAAGTGATAGTAAGCAAAATATTTTTGAAATGTGGCAAACCTCCTTCCCTACCCCCAGGCGCAAAGCCTTGATTATTTCTTAAAAATGTTATTTTCAAGGTTGAATTTCAGAATTAATTAGATGGGAATTTTTGTCAGCTTGCCAAATACTTTAAACTTCTAAATAAATTAACTTAAAATTTTAATTTGTCGTTAATTTTATTTTATTAATCGAACTAGTCATTTTTAAAGCTTAAAATAATTTAGATTGTTAACTAGAATAGAGACTATGCTTTTCTGAGCTTATAAGCTTTTTTACTTATTTAAGAAAGAATAAAGTTTAGACAAAGAAAAGTAAAGGTACACATTTGGATGTAATTTAAACCTCATTTTGATGACTGTTGGTCCAGTGATTATAGATTCTGTTTCAGTGTTGTTTTCAATAATAGTGTTACTATAGCAACTAATATAAACACATGCTTTAAGGGAAAAAAACCAAAAACCTCACCACCAGTTGCATTGTATATTGAGCTGAAAATTTTCTTTATTAACTTTTATAACTTGCTCTGGACTTTGCAAACTGTTTTTCTCAAAGAAATAATCTGAAGATCCCTCTTATGAATACTTTTTAGTCATAATGTCATTATTTGTTTCTTTTTTTTTTTTTTTTTTTTTTTTTTTTTTTTTTTTTTTTTTTTTTTTTTTTTGAGACAGAGTCTCGCTCTGTTGCTCGGGCTAGAGTGCCGTGGCGTCAGCCTAGCTCACAGCAACCTCAAACTCCTGGGCTCAAGCGATCCTCCTACCTTAGCCTCCCAAGTGGCTGGGACCACAGGCATGCACCACCATGCCCGGCTAATTTTCCACATATACATCTTTAGTTATTCAGCTAATTTCTTTCTGTTTTTAGTAGAGACAGGGTCTCACTCTTGCTCAGGCTGGTCTCGAACTCCTGAGCTCAAACCATCCACCTGCCTCGGCTTCCCAGAGTGCTAGGATTACAGGCGTGAGCCACTGCCCCCAGCTTCATCATTTGTTTCTTATATTGATATTGTACTGCCATTTATCTTAAAGGGGAAGATGTAGAAACAGTTTGTATCAGAAACCCTGTATCTTCTTTCTCTTATTTGTGTCTTGCACAGCACTCTGGAAGAAAGAAAGAGTTCTGCCTTCCTTCTTCTGAACTATATAAATGATTTTCTATAAAGAAAAAACAGTTAACTTATTCGCATTGTCTTTTCTTTGTTAAAATGAAGATTATGGAAAGCATACTTGTCTGAGTCTTTTGAGTATTATTGGCATAATCATTGTATGAACAAGTGATTGAAATACATTAAAATTTATCCATTAACCCCGTGGCCCCCCCACACACACACACACTTAGGAACCTGGCCACACAGCAGGAGGTGAGTGGTGGGTGTGCCAGTGGAGCTTCATCTGCATTTATAGCCACTCCCCATTGCTCACATCAGTACCTGAGCTTCGCCTCCCCTCAGATCAGCGGCAGCATTAGATTCTCATAGGAGCACGAACCCTACTGTATACTGCACATGTGAGGGATCCAGGTTGCACACTCCTTATGAAGATCTAATGCCTGATGATCTGAGGTGGAGCTGAGGCAGCGATGCTAGCACTGGGGAGCAGCTGCAAATACAGGTTATCATTAGCAGAGAGTTCTGACTGCACAGAGACCATAATCAATCAATTGCTTCCAGACTCATATCAAAACCCTATCAGGGGGTGGCAAGTGACAATTAAGCTGCATCTGGTGGCAGGCTTGGAGTCAGAATCCGACACTTATTTTAGTCTGCGCATGGCCCACCCATTATTTTATTTACCACTTTCATCCACACCTCTTTCTTGCACTGTGCGCTTGTCTCAGTCACAGTTTTGGGAAGCCCACAAGGCTAACCCTAGCAAAAATGAGTAAAAAAACAAACGTCGCTGGAGAGCTGCTTTGAAAAGGCGGAAAGACCCAATGATGAGACAGCAGAAGACTCTAAGACTGCCAACAAAATGAAAACTGCATTTAAAAGAAAATCCCAAGAGTCCTACTTAAATTACGGGTTCATTGAAACAGGTGATTCACATTCTCCAAGACTCTTTTGTGTAATATGTGGCAGCTGGCTATCCAGTGAAGCCATGAACCCTTCAAAACTGCTTTGCCACATAGAGAGCAAGCACCCTGCATTAAAAGACAACCTTTTGGAGTTTTTCAAAAGGAAAAAAAAACGTGAACACAGAGAACAGAAGCAATTATTGAAGGCCACCACTTCATCAAATGTGTCTGCACTGAAAGCATCAGTCTTAGTGGCTAACCACATTGCTAAAGCTGAGAAACCCTTTGCTATTGGTGAAGAGTTGATCCTGCCAGCTGCTAAGGACATTCGCCTTGAACCTTTAGGAGAGGCTGCAGTTCAGAAGGTGGCACACGTTCCTCTTTCAGCTAGCACCATAACTAGACGAATTGATGAAATAGCAGAGGATATTGAGGCAAAATTATTAGGATTAATGAGTCACTGTGGTATGCAATCCAGCTTGACAAGTCTACTGATGTTGACAACAAGGCAACAATGCTTGTTTTTGTGCAGTATGTTTTTCAGGAGGATGTGCATGAGGATAGTTTATGTGCACTTTTGTTGCCAGCCAACACCACAGCTGTAGAACTATTCAAGTCTTTGAATGATTACATATCAGGAAAACTGAATTGGTCATTTTGTGTCAGTATATGCACAGATGGAGCGGCCGCCATGACTGGATGGCTTTCTGGTTTCACTACTCAGGTCCAGGAGGTTGCATAATTTCATGGGGATTGCGTTGAATTTGTAAATCACTTTGGGCAGTATGGGCGTTTTAACAATGTTTATTCTACCCATCCATGAGCATGCTATGTTTTTCCATTTGTTTGTATCCTCTGCGATTTCTTTTCTCAGTGTTTCGTAGTTCTCCTTGTAGAGATATTTCACCTCCCTGGTAAAGTATATTCCTAGGTATTTTATTTTCTTTGTAGCTATTGTGAATGGTCTTGAGTCTATGATTTGACTCTCAGCTTGACTGTTATTAGTATATAGAAATGCTACTGATTTATGTACATTATTTTGTATCCTGAGACTTTGCTGAATTTATTTATCAATTCCAGGAGACTCATGGTGGAATCTGTGGGGTTTTCTAGATACAAGATCATATCATCAGTGAAGAGCAATACTTTCACCTCCTCTTTCCTGATTTGGATACCCTTAATGTTCTTCTCTTGCCTGATTGCTCTGGCTAGGACTTCCAGCACTGTGTTGAATAGAAGTGGTGACAATGGGCATCCTTGTCTTATACCATTTCTTAGGGGGAATGCTTTCAACTTTTCTCCATTTTGTATGATGTTGGCTGTGCATTTGTCATAAATGGCTTTTATTATTCTGAGATATGTTCCTTCTATGACTAAAGAGTGCTAGATTTTTCAAATGCTTTTTCTGCATCTGTTGAGAGGATAATACGGTCTTTGTTTTTGCTTTTGTTTATGTGGTGAATTGTATTTATTGATTTACGTACATTGAACCATCCTTGCATCCCTGGGATGAAGCCCACTTGGTCATGATGGATTATTTTTTTGATGTATTATTGAATTCGGTTTGCTAGTATTTTGTTGAGGATTTTTGCATCTACATTCATAAGGGGTATTTATTGGTCTGCAGTTTTCTTTTTTGTTGTTGTTGTTATGTCCATTCCTGGCTTTGGTAACAGGGTGATACTGGCTTCATAGAATGAGTTGGGGAGGATTCCCTCCTTCTCGATATTATGGAATAATTTCTGTATCATGGGTACCAGGTCTATGTTATAGCTCTGATGGAATTCAGTAGTGAATCCATCTAGTCCAGGGCTTTTTTTTCTTGGGAGGTTTTTTATACTGTATCAATCTAACTCTTCATTGTTGGTCTGTTGAGGAGTTCTGTTTCTTCCTGATTGAACCTAGGGAGGTTGTGTGTTTCCAGGAATTTGTGAATTTCTTGTACAGTCTCTAGTTTATACATGTAGAGATTTACATAGTATTCATGGATGGTGTTTTGTGTTTCTGCAGTATGAGTTGTAATGTCATCATTTTCATTTCTGATTGAGCATATTTGAGTCCTTTCTCTTCTTGGTTAGTCTATCAAGAGATTTGTTGATTTTATTTATCTTTTCAAAGAGCCAGCTTTTAGTTTGGTCAATCCTTTGTATTGTTTTTTTGTTTTCCAATTCATTTAGTTCTGCTCTGACCTTTGTCATTTCTTTTCCTCTGATGGCTTTGGGTTTGGTTTGTTCTTCTTTTTCTAGTTCCTTGAGGTGTGACAATAGGTTGTTCATTTGTGATCATCCTGTCTTTTTGATGTAGGCATTTAAGGCTATGAATTTTCCCCTGAGGAATGCTTTTGCTGTGTCCCAAAGGTTTTGATAGCTTGTGTCCCTTTTATCATCAGTTCAAAGAATTTTTTGATTTCCATCTTAATATTATTGTTGACCCGGTAATTGTTCAGTAGCAGGTTGTTTAATTTTCATGACTTTGTGTAGTTTTGAGTGTTTCTCCTGTAATTGATTTCTAGTTTTATTCCACTATGGTCTGAGAAGGTACATGGTATGATTTTGATTTTTTTGAAGTTGTTGAGACCTGTTTTGTGGCCTAAGATATGATCAATCTTGGAGAATGTCCCATGTGCTGCTGAGAAGAATGTATATTCTGTAGTTTGGGGGTAGAATGTTCTGTGAATGTCTGTTAGGTCCATTTGATTTAGAGTTTGGTTTAAGTCCATTGTTTATTTATTTATTATTTTGCTTTGATGATTTGTTGCTCTGACGGTGGGCTGTTGAGGTCCCCAACGATTATGATGGTACTACTTATTTCTTTGCTTAGCTCTAGTAAAATTTGCTTTATTTGTCTCGGAGCTCCTGTGTTGGGCACATACATATTTAGGATTGTTATGTCTTCTTGTTGCATAGCTCCCTTTACCATTATGTAATGACCCAGTTTGTCTTTCTTTACTTTTGTTGGCTTAAAGTCAATTTTATCTGATATGATAATAGCTACTCCTGTTCTCTTATTCTCCATTTGTGTGGAATGCTTTTTTCCATCCTTTCACGTTGTTTCTGTGTGTGCCCTTGTGATTTGGATGTATTTCCTGGAGACAGGAGACACTTGGGTTGTGTTTTTGCATCCATTCAGCCAGTCTGTCTTTTGACAGGTGCATTCAGGCTGTTAACATTGATTGACAGCATTGATATGTAGGACGTTGGTCCGTTCATCCGTTGGGTGTTCCCTTATTGCTTTGTTTTATGTCTTGTTCTGTTGTTTTATAGGAGTTTTGAGTTTGGGTCTTTTTTTTTTTCAGGTGAATTTAAAGTGGGGTGGGTATCTGTTGTGCTGATTTATGTATAGTGCTGTTCTTAGTATTTTGTGCAAGGCAGGTCTGCTCATGGCAAATTCCCTCAGTCTTTGCTTGTCTGAAAAAGACTTACTTTCCCTGTCAGTTGTGAAACTTAGTTTTACACGATACAAATTTATAGGCCGGCAGTTGTTCATTTTAAGTCCATTGAAGATGGGGCCCTAATCCCTTCTGGCTCATAAAGTTTCCACTGAGAAGTCTGCAGTTAGTCTGGTGGGTTTTCTTTTGTAGGTTATTTGATGCTTTTGTCTTGCTGCTTGCAGAATTTTTTCCTTTATTTTGACCTTTGGCCAAGTTGATTACTGTGTGTCTTGAAGATGACCTGTTTGCTATGAATCTGCCTGGTATTCAATGTCCATCTTGTATCTGTATGTCTGAATTTCTGGCAATACCAGGGAAGTTTTCCTCAATAATTTCCTCAAATAGGTTTTCCATGCTTTTAGTTCTTTCTTCTTCACTCTCAAGGATGCCTATAATTCAAATGTTAGTTCATGTCATATAATCCCATATCTTTCTGTGATTGCTCGGACATTTTTTACAGTCTTCTCTGCCTCTTTGAATGACTGGGTTATCTAGAGAGCCTTGTCTTCAAGCTCTGAGATTCTTTCTTCTTGGTGTAGCCTGTTGTTAAAGCTTTTTGAAAGTCCCTAAATGACTCTTTCATTTCTTCAAGTTCTGTTATATCCTTTCTTATGCTGTCTAGCTCTCCAGTGACTTTTTCATTTTTTTCATTGATTTCCTGAAAATTTTTTTAGCTTCTGTTTGTTGGTTTTCAACTTTGTCTTCAATTCTACTCATCATATTTGCCATCCATATTCTGAATTCCATTTCTGTCATTTTGGCAATTTCCCTGTGGATGAGGTCCACCACTCTAGCTCCGTTGTGTTCTCTTGAGGGTGTCGAACTGTTTTGTTTTTTCATGTTTCCAGGGTTCTTTTGCTGGTTCCTTCTCATCTGGCTTCCCTTCTCTCAGCTCTGGGTTAATAGGATTGCAGAGAACCTTTTCTTCTTTGCCGGGGACTCTCTCAAACCAAGTCCAGGAGTGATGGCTGCTCAGGGCTGGGGATCCTGAGTGAAATGTTTGACCTTGGGAGGTTCTGGTGGCCCAGTGGTAGTGGTGTGGACTCAGTAGTGGGGTCTTGGGGTCCACACACAATTTTGGAGTCTCAGGAGTGAATCGCAGCCCCAGAGGGGGGCCCTGGAGCTACAGAGGCAGAGCCTTGGACTCGGGTACAGCAAGAGTTTCAGAGCTGGCTCTGGGGATTTCGGGGACAGAGCTACCCTTATGTGGGGCTGTTCCACCAGTGTGGGGACTGATCATGCCCTGTGTCATGGTCTCAGTGGCCTAGGGTCTGCATAAGGTTGGCCCAGGTTCTCCCCTCGCACCTAGAACCCACTGATGTAGTCGCCCAGGCTTCCCAGGTGGTGCCTGTGGCATCTGGGCCTCCCACATGTTTAGCTCCCATGCTGGGGAGGAGGCATGCTTAGCCCCTGCCACAAGGTACTACACAGGGGAGCGTCTGTTCCCTCCCTGGCTCGGTGATGCAAAGGCTATTGCTGGGAGGCTGGGTACCGAGCAGGCCTGGCTCTGTGCACCAGAACAGTCAGGATGGTGTCGGTTGCAGAAACCTAGGATTGACATGCACTGGCTCTTTGCTGCACCCGCTTACTGGTGGAATGTCTCTGAACAGACTCTGAGCAGCTCCCCAATCAGCCCAGAGGTCTGCAGTGGAGGATGAAGACCCCTCAAAGATCAAGCTGCTTGTAACTTTTGTTTCTCTCCTAAAAAGCAGTGTCCCCTCGGGTTGCTTCTATGCAGCTGTCTTCCCTTCTTCAAAGCAGTGTGAATTCTATTGGTACCCCCAGCTTAATCTCTGAGATGGTGAGTGATGCTGTAAGAATCATCCACACACTATTTGACTGAGTTGGTAAATACTGTAATGAGCTATGGAGTTCTCCCTGTCAGTGGGCGATGCTTGCTGAAGAGAGCAAACTGCAGAGGTATTCTTTGGTGCTTGTGATAAGCTCTAGTCCCTCAGGTTGAGCACTTAAATGCACCAGGCTTTGGGAGGGTACTTGTAGCTCCTAGGGGGTTGCTAGATCTCCCCCACAGCAGAGGTGGGTGGAGGGGCTAAGTGTGTCTAGGTTGTGCAAGTCTAGAAGGCTTTGTAAAGCATCTGCAGGGCTTAGAGGTCATCTTCCCAGCCGCTAGGGGGAGCAGCTGGGAGGAGGGTCAAGGCTGGCTCTCCAAGCCAGAAAAGCCGCTTGTGAGGGAGGGTCTGTACTTCCCTGGCTGGCTGTGGGGAGTGGATTCTGTCCCTCTTGCATTGCCCCTGCCTTTGGGCCCTGAATGGGCTGCATTCAGTTGCTGTGGTGCCACAGGCTGGGATCCTCCCCACCAGAGTGCACCGCACTCTATTATTATGGCTCCATGGGCTGGGATCTTCCCCATTGGAGGCCCTAGGGCCTTCCTGTTGGAGGGTTGGGTACTTCCCCAGTTTGCCACATCTCAGACCCCCACAGTTTTCTCCTGTCAGTTCTGCCCCTGTGGGCTCCTTTGACTCCCAAGTCCAGCTCCTAAATCTTCCCCGCTCCCATTTTCCTGAGAGACCTGCTCGAATCCTGAGAGCACGGGATCTGGCCTGCATGTCTGACTGGTTGGTGTGTATCTCTGTGAAATGCTGGTGGGCAGAGAGCTCCCAGATGGGCCTCCCGGATCTGGTGCATGTCCACAAGGGGAGAGGCATGGGCCCTCTTCTTGGTGGAAACTTAAGAATGTCAGACGTACCAGCTGGGAGGACAGGGCTGCTCACCAAATTCTCAGCTCAAACTGCTCCCCCAGTTGCAGTAGGTAGGGGAGAGGGAGAGAGATAAGAGTCTGAATGGAAATAAGCCTCCTCTCCAGCCTCTCGGGTCAGTCTCCTTGGAGGGGAACCCTGCACGGAGTGTCCAAGCTCTGGGATCCCAAGTTCTCCCCATCACAAGTTCTCTTCTGTGGTTGCTGCAGTGTTTGGGTTTGCTTGGGTGGAAAAGCTTCTTAGTAACGTGGTATCCCGCTGATCACCGAAGGATTGCGAGCGGTAGAAGGGGATCCCTCGTCACCCCTTTGTTGGGCTCTGAATCTCCCTGGATTTGGTCCTCGCTGGTACCTTTTTTGCTTTATCCTCTTCCTTCTCTGCTTTGCGATTTTCTTTCAAGAGGTCCTTGGCAGGCTCTGGCACTTCTCTCACTGAAATTCACCTGCGCTGCATCCCCTCTCCTGTCTCCCCTATCCGAAACCTTTCCTTCTCTCCTGGACAGTCCAGCAAATGATGTCTCTGGTCAGCTATCTTGCCCAATCTCCTCATTAGGTAGGTTGATGTCCCTCCCCTCCTTTCCCCTCCCCTCCTTCCCCCTCCCCCTGCTTGATTTCCACTGAGTTTTACTTCCCTCTGTGCACACGCATGCTCACCGGTTAGTTCCAGTTTAATTGTGAGTATATGTGGTGTTCGTTTTTCCATTCTTGAGATGCTTCACTTAGGAAAATGGTTTCCAGTTCCACCCAAATTGTTGCAAAAGGCATTAGGTCATCCTTTTTTATGGCTGAGTGGTACTCAATGGTATACATATGCCACATTTTGTTAATCTACCCATGAAGTGAGGGGCACTTGAGTTGATTCCACCTCTTTGCAATTGTCAGTTGTGCTGCAATAAACATTTGAGTGCAGGTATCTTTTTGATAAAATGATTTCTTTTCCTTTGGGTAGATACCCAGTAGTGGGATTGCTCAATTGAATGGTTAATCTGGTTTTAGTTCTTTGCAGAATCTCCACACTGTTTTCCACAGACGTTGTAGTAATTTGCAGTCCCACCAACAATGTATAAGTGTTCTTTCTCTCTGCATCCACACTAGCATCTATTGTTTTTGGACTTTATAATAAAATCCATTCTAACAGGGGTAAAAATATCTCATTGTGGTTTTATTTTGCATTTCCCTGATGATTAGTGATATTGAGCCTTTTTTCCTATATTTATTGGCCATTTGTCTATCTTCCTTTGAAAAGCTTCTGTTCATGTCTTTTGCCCACTTTTTAATGGGGTTGTTGCTTTTTTCTTGCTGATTTGCTTGAGTTCTTTGTAGATTGTGGATATTAGCCCTTTATCAGATGTGTAGTTTGCAAATATTTTCTCCCATTATGTAGGTTGTCTGTTTGCTCTGTTGGTTATTTCCTTAGCTGTGGTGAGGCTTTTTAGTTTAATCAAATCCCATTTATTTATTATTATTGTTGCCGTGATTGCCATTGGAGCCTTAGTCATAAATTCTTTGCCTAGGCTGATACACATTTTCTTCTAGAATTCTCATGGTTTCATGCCTTACACTTAAGTCTTTTATCCATCTTGAATTAATTTTTATGAGTAGTGAGAGGTGGGGGTCCTGTTTCATTCTTCTGCATGTGGCTATCCAGTTTTCCCACCACCGTTGATTGAATAGGGCTTCTTTTCCCCAGTGTGTTTTGTTTTCTGCTTTGTCAAAGATCAGTTGGCTGTAGGTAAATAGTTTTATGTCTGGGTTCTCTATTCTTTTCCATTATTCTATGTCTCTTTTTTTGTACCAATACCATGCTGTTTTGGTTACTAAAGCCTTGTAGTAAAGTCTGAGGTCTGGTAATGTGATACCTCCAGGTTTGTTCTTTTTGCTTAAGATTGGTTTGGCTATTTGGGCTCTTTTCTGGTTCCATCAAAGTGTAGAATTATGTTTTTCTTGATCTATGAAATATGACATTGGTATTTTGATGGGGATTGCATTGAATCTGTAAATCACTTTGGGTAGTATCGACATTTTAACAATGTTGATCCTACCAGTCCTTGAGCATTATATGTTTTTCCCTTTGTGTCCTCTGCGATTTCTTTCCTCAGTGTTTCATAGTTCTCCTTGTAGAGATCTTTCACCTCCATGGTTGAGTATATTCCTATGCGTTTTATTTTCTTTGTAGCTATTGTGAATAGTATTGGGTCTTTGATTTGACTCTCAGCTTGACTATTATTGGTATATAGAAATACTACTGGCCAGGCGCGGTAGCTCATGCCGGTAATTCTAGCACTCTGGGAGGCCGAGGCGGGAGGATCGCTTGAGCTCAGGAGTTCGAGACCAGCCTGAGCAAGAGCGAAACCCCGTCTCTACTAAAAATAGAAAGAAATTAGCCAAACAACTAAAAATAGAAAAAATTAGCCGGGCACGGTGGCGTGTGCCTGTAGTCCCAGCTACCCGGGAGGCTGAGGCAAGAGCATCACTTGAGCCCAGGAGTTTGAGGTTGCTGTAAGCTAGACTGATGCCACGGCACTCTAGCCCAGGCAAGAGAGTGAGACTCTGTCTTAAAAAAAAAAAGAAATACTACTGATTTATGTACATTGATTAATTTATTTATCAATTCCAGGAGACTCTTGGTAGAATCTCTACAGTGTTTTCTAGATACAAAATCATATCGTCAGCCAAGAGCAATAGTTTGACCTCCTCTTTCCCAGTTTGGATACTGTGTATGTCTTTCTCTTGTCCAATTGCTCTGGCTAGGACTTCCAGCACTATGTTGAATAGAAGTGATGACAGTGGGCATCCTTGTTTCGTTCCAGGTTTTAATGGGAATGTTTTCAACTTTTCCCCATTCAGCATGATGTTGACTATGTGTTTGTCATATATGGCTTTTGTAGTTTTGAGATATGTTCCTTCTGTGCCTAGTTTGTTGAGTTCTTTTATTATGAAGCGTGGCGGATTTTGTTGAATGCTTTTTCAGCATCTATTGAGATGATCACATTGTCTTTGTTTTTGCTGTTTTATTATTTTATCTCTCTCAGATTATACTTTGTGGGGGTTGGGTGGACATAGGAGTTACACATGATTAGAATGAACTAATGCAAACTGGCCTATCCCTGCCTGCCTGGTCAATAACTCTGGCCTTTGGTGATCAGTCTTGTGGTGATAAACCTGTCATATGTGGCATAGGCCAGAGAAGTCAGCTTTGATGGCAGATTTCTAACACTGATCTACGAGAGAAGTATTTAGTTAACATTTCAAAGGACCTGAATCTGTTAGTATCTATGTATTCTACCAGCAGACTTCATTGAGCCCTCTTGCTTTGTATGGTCTTTTAATGTTTTCTATTTTCAACAAAGGAAATAGCACATACTCGCATTTCAGAATGAATTATAAAGTCTCAATTACAGCCATATCTATTAACAAAATCAGTTCCTTTTCCTTCACAAAAGGAAGGAATTATTTTAAATATTTTTTGGGGTACCAAGATAAAAAAGTTGTTCACATAATATTAAATACCAGAATATTTAGAATTAGGGTCAGCATTTGTTATTGTACAGAACAAAACTTAGGGCCTCACAATTTGAGTTTTTCATCTTCAGTTATTTAAGACATTTGAGTTCCTACCATTTTTTGGATTGTATACTCTAGGTGTAGTTGAATATATAAAGACATAATTCTTTTCAAATGTGGGCTTTGTCTATGCAAAAATTTATGGTGAATTAAGCATCACTACACACAGATTAAATTTGAATTTAATGTACTATATACCTCATTTGCCTTCATTTGATCTGTAATTATGTTCCTTTCCTAAATTCACACTCAATTTAGAAAGTGTATTCTAGGGGCATTTGTGAAAAGCTATGGAAAATCCTTGTGAATATTTTAAATTTTTTATTGTAAGTAACATATCCGTGGTTTACTTTTTTTTTTTTAAAGACAGAATCTTGGTCTGTCACCCTGGGTAGAGTACAGTGACATCATTCTAGCTCACTGCAACCTCAAACTCCTGGGCTCAAGCGATCCTCCCGCCTTGGCCTTCCAGAGTGCTAGTATTATAGGCGTGAGCCACCGCGCCCAGCCTCATGATTTACCTTAACCACCCCCACCTCAATCTCTCTTTGTGTCTCACTCTCACATTCATAATTATACAGAGCAAAAGTTTAATGTTCTTGCTGAGTATATAAATAATCCCAATATTTAAGCTTTTAACCTTAAGAGATTGACTTAAGATACCATAATTTCTTTAGAAGGACACTATGATAATAAATTGAAAAATGTATAGCAGATAGTTTACAGTATAATTTATATTTGACTTCCTGTAATTGGAATGTAAGGTCTATATGTTCCAGTTAAACTGTCCCGTAACTATTTAGATTATATGAGATTCATTTTTTGTTGGTATAGTGGTTAGTAGCTAAAGTGAGTGTGAAAATAAAGTTGTTTGTTATATATAAGGCAGAGTAGCCCTGATTTTTAGCACAGGCATCCAATGTAATCACTAACTTAAGCAGACTTATATTAGCATTTATCAACTCAAAAATAAGCACAAAACAAAATGTATATGGAAGTCTTTTAAATTGGGAGAAAAGACCTTGAAAGCTGATAAATGGTAATTTTAAAAAATTGAATCCCTAATACATGTTGTATAAACATGAAATTCTTACAAAAGAGGCTAATGGTCCATGTTTTGTGGCTGTTTTCTAGGTAATTTATCATATATATATCAGAAATATGTGTAGTAGTCAGTTTGTAGTCTAACAATTGGCCATAAAACTGTGGAGATAAAATCCTGAGGAAGAAAATAATTCTCTATTATTTCAACCACTCTAAACAGGACACCATACTTGCAGAACTTCTTCAAATACATAAAGAACACATTGTAGGATATCATGAACATGATTCTCTTTTGGACCACAAAGAAGAAGAAGAGTTGACTGAAGAAGAAAGAAAAGCAGCTTGGGCTGAGTATGAAGCAGAGAAGAAGGTAGTTCATTCAAAATGCTTTTTGTTTTTATGTTATTTGTTTGAGAGAGCAATGAGGAGGAAAAGGGTCACATTTGAAACAAGTAATAATATATATAATAGTGGGTCTTTAGGAATACAGAGTCCCCAGTTATAAGAATCTGTTTATGGTCTTTGGTTGTCTTTGGTGGTATAGTGGGAGGGAAGGAGAGAACAAAATAATATTTTACACTTAAAGAATGTAACCCCATTTCTGCTTAGCACTTGCTGAATAGAGAATTGAGTGGGAAGCTATATATTTAGCAGCACTTGACTCCCATCAACACCCTCTCTGTAGTAAAAAACATATGGGAGCTTAGAGTTTGGAGATGGGAGTCAATGTTGCTTCAGCATGTGTACCATGAATTCTAAATTTGGGCTGATTATCAGAACACAAAAATATTCCATTATTAGACATTAATGCTAATTTCCAACAGCAACTTTATTGAAAATAATTCCATGTCTGTTTTAAACACCAACTCACTTGAGCAAAAATGTGCCTGAGCATAAGAAACCTTATCCTAATACCTGGAATCCTTTTTAAACTCCTAACTCATTGTACCAAATGTCTTTAATGTTAATGTGATGTTAGGAGTCTCATCAGAATTCTATGAGTTGTCCCATTCTGTGGGAATTATCAGGAAAAAAAGAGTACACCTTTAGGGGGTTAAAGCTTTTTGTGTAATAAGATCTTGGTTTCGGGTAAAAAAGATGTTTTGTTTGTGTGTGGAAGAGTGTTAATAATTTCCTAGATCTGAGAATGTGGATTCTTTTCTAAACCAGTAGGTGATGTAGAATTTCAAGTTTTAAATCACAATGTGAAAAGTGCATAATTTTTTTTTTTTAGGGACTGACCATGCGTTTCAACATCCCAACTGGGACCAATTTACCCCCTGTCACTTTCAACGCTCAAACTCCTTATATTCCTTTTAATTTGGGAGCCCTGTCAGCAATGAGTAATCAACAGCTAGAGGTAAGTTGTGAAGTACAAAAGTAGTTTAACATAAATTAAAGGCAACTTCAAGTGCCTTGTTGTTGAGGCTTCTCTATGCAGGAATATCACATTCTCCAAAAGACTACCTCTGAATAGACCAAGAGATTTTGCTTTTATTTTTTGACCTTTTTAAACCAACATATAGTAAAATGTTTGTTCATACCACAAGAGAAATCAGACCTTGAATTAATGTAGTTTGAATTAGTTTAATTAAGGAACAACAGGGCAGCTAACTGGCTAGGGAAATAGCACTTTCTTCAGTTATAAAATATTTGGAATAAACAAATTGCTTGCTTAGTGTTTGAAAGTAAGATAAATGCATTAATTTATATTCTAATGCAGTGTAGTTGTACCATTAAATAGATGATTATACCCAGTATTATGAAATAATTAATTTTTTAAAGCTAGACTCAATTATGAATTAAAGAGGAGAGATTGGGTTTTGTTATACCAATAATTTAATAACTTAATTGAATCTGAGGCTTCCTTTTGAAAATGTGCCTATGGGCTCATTAAATTATTGGTGTATGAAAATCCAAACTTTTATCTTCTGACAAGACCCTCTTGGCAGTGATTAGTTTTACTGCACTTTAGTGATGCTGGATTTTGCTCTTCTCTTCCATTATTTAAAGAGTTTTATATCCGAGCGCAATAAATTGGCAAGAGGCAAGACCCCTATATTTTAAAACTGTGCTTCTTTCTGTCCAGTATAACTTATTTCTTGTACTCTTCTAGGACCTCATTAATCAAGGAAGAGAAAAAGTTGTGGAAGCAACAAATAGTGTGACAGCAGTGAGGATTCAGCCTCTTGAAGATATCATTTCAGCTGTAGTAAGCTAATCGGCAATTGTCTCATTTAAACCTCCAACTTGTGTTCTCCCCGGCCCACTGTTTGTTTTAATTTTTAATTGTTATTTTTATTTGCTTTACTTCTTATAACTTAATTTGCATTAGTAAAATACTAGTAAATTGGATAATAGTGCCAAGCTGTAACTTAGCAATTTTACATAGATGTTGGCACAAAAGAGAAATGGATAAAATCTAAGAATTGAGAAATCAAGCATAGAAATGTATGCATTGCTTACATAAACATATTTTAATTACCAGTTGTACAAATTAAATCCAAACAGTTGTTTCATTCTAGAGATAGCCAACCCATATACAACAATAGACAACTAGCACCCTGCTTCTCCATCTCTTTAGAGAAAAATAAAGGATAAGGGGTGGGGGGAACTTGTAAAATCCTGAGTATCTTTAAGCACCTTAATTATTTTTCCTCAATTGTACAGTAATAAAGAGTAAATAGAAATTTTTTTTTTTAGTGGAAGGAAAACGTGAATCTTTCAGAGGCCCAAGTACAGGCATTAGCATTAAGTAGACAAGCCAGCCAGGAGCTTGATGTTAAACGAAGAGAAGCAATCTACAATGATGTGTTGACAAAACAACAGATGGTAAGAATTCTGACTATCTCTAGGTTACGTTTAATTTTCTTGAATTTATAATAAGGAGTTTGTGTGACAGATGCGTCAATAACCATCTCCCTTATGGAGTGATGGGATGGTCATTGATTATTCTGGAAGAAAATTTGTCAAAAACCTAGTAATGTAAGCTAAAGGCAATGTCTGTTACAAAGGAGCAACAGCTTCCCAAATGAGTCTCCTTGAAGTTTTTATAGGATCTAGTCCATATAATTTTATTTTTGATATATTCTGGGCATCTAAATAGAAATTTTTACCAGACTTTTACCACACTTGCCTTTTCTAAACAACTTCTAAATAAAAGCATATACATGTTAATGCATTTAAAGAATAAAAAATAGAGCTGGGGATGGTATATATCATAAATTTCTCCTAAATTATATAATTCTTTAAAAGGCTAGCATATTCTAGGATCTTTGATCATCTTTCCCAGCACAGTTGTTTGCCAGCCATCTGCCCGGCACTGGGAAATTTCAACTCTTGACACCAGGGAATCAATTTCTGTGGCATGAATTTTACTTAGAAAGCACTGCAGAATTATATGGTTTTAAATTATCTTAGGAAATTTGAGACATTCCAGGTAGGAATTATTCCTACTGCAAGTGCTTTTCCCTTTGGTGTTTGTCACTAAAATATTTATTTGTCTGTCATCATGTGAAATATTCAAAAGAATGGCAAAGAAAGGAGGTTTGACCAAAAGTGCTGTAACTAATACTTGAGTCTAATCACAGTGTAGGACAGGTTACCATGGCAACTAACCTAAATGCTGCTTGCAATACAATAGTCAAGTCATTAAGAGAATTTAGCCCTAAATGGTGTTACTAACTGGTTTCTACAGTAATGGTCCTGTGAATGCCATCAAATTAGTAATGGTGATAATAATAATGTGTTTTTCTTTTGGTATGGTACCCCCTTAACAAATTGATTTTAACTCAAAACTTGATACGTGCTTCTTTGAGACAGGTCATGCACTTGTAACAGCTCCCTTTTCTCTTTATAGTTAATCAGCTGTGTTCAGCGAATACTTATGAACAGAAGGCTCCAGCAGCAGTACAATCAGCAGCAACAGCAACAAATGACTTATCAACAAGCAACACTGGGTCACCTCATGATGCCAAAGCCTCCAAATTTAATCATGAATCCTTCTAACTACCAGCAGATTGATATGAGAGGAATGTATCAGTCAGTGGCTGGTGGTATGCAGCCACCACCATTACAGCGTGCACCACCCCCAATGCGAAGCAAAAATCCAGGACCTTCCCAAGGGAAATCAATGTGATTTTGCACTAAAAGCATAAAGGATTGTTAAAATCATAGAAAGATCTTTTATTTTTTTAGGAATCAATGACTTAACAGAACTCAACTGTATAAATAGTTTGGTCCCTTTAAATGCCAATCTTCCATATTAGTTTAAATTTTTTTTTAAATAGGGCATACCATTTCTCCCTGACATTTGTCAGTGATGTTGCCTAGAATCTTCTTACATACATTGAGTACAGAAGATATTTCAAATTGTTTTCAGTGAAAACAAGTCCTTCCATAACAGTAACAGCTCCACAGATTTCTTCTCTAAATTTTTATGCCTGCTTTTAGCAACCGTAAAATTGTCATAAAATTAATAAAGTTAGGAAAGAATAAAGATTTATATATTCATTCTTTACATAAAAACACACAGCTGAGTTCTTAGAGTTGATTCCTCAAGTTATGAAATACTTTTGTACTTAATCCATTTCTTGATTAAAGTGATTGAAATGGTTTCAATGTTCTTCTGACTGAAGTCTGAAATGGGGCTCCTGCTATATCATCTCTGTGATTGAAAGTTAGAAACTAAAGGTTATCTTTGACAGAATTGTGTGCAATATTCTTAAATACTACTGCTCTAAAGTTGGAGGAGTCTTGCAGTTATCTTAGCATTGTATAAACAGCCTTAAGTACAGCCTAAGAAGAGAATTCCTTTTTCTTCTTTAGTCTTTCTGCCATTTTTTATTTTCACTTATATGTGCTGAAATAATTACTGGTAAAATTTCAGGGTCGTGGATTATCTTCCACACACGAATTTTCTTTCTCCTGGCACTAATACAAAGCACATCTCTTAACTGCATGGTGCCAGTGCTAGTGCTTCATCCTGTTGCTGGCAGTGGGATGTGGACTAAGAAAATCAAGTTCTAGCATTTTAGGAGGTTAACGCCGAAGTTGTGGTTGTTAGATTCACACCCTGTTTTATGACAACATCAAAATGGCAGAACCATTGCTGACTTTAAGTTCATATGAGGAATGTGCTTTAACGATTCCCAGTACTGTCAGTATTGTGAAATAATTCCTCTTAAAGATAAGGATCACTGGCTTCTGTGCTCTCTTCTTTTCTCTCATCATCATATTCTTTTCCCCCAATTTCCTTACATTTTCTTAAATTGTTTCAAAGTATGTTTTTTTTTTCGTTTAGATCTGTGAGGCAATTTTTTT